>JAOVYW010000037.1:5042907-5109252 GCA_025775045.1 Hiodon tergisus | reverse complement strand
CATGCCTAGTCTGCTTTAGCTAGGTGTGAGCATAGCGACTGGAGCGAATGCTAAATAGCGATTGGATCAAGGCATGTTGCCTTTTTTCTTTGCAAAGGAATTTTTTTTATATGATTTTATTTATTACAGTTTGCCTCAGTCTAGGCAAAAAGTACATTTCCCAAGTTAAGGTTCTACACCTCATCAGTACAAACTCAATGTACTCCTTAGGATACCCAATCTCAAAAATGTACCCATCAGAGATTACCATTTGCTCACCAAGTCTTGCTGAATAGATATCCACACACTTCTGTTCTGCAAGCAGGAAACGAGTAGTAAAATGAGGCACTTCAGCATAATTTGGAATTATTTCCAGTTTGAAAGTTTTAGAAACTAATTATAGATTTTACAATCTTAAGTGGCTTGAAGAAAAACAATGAATCTATTTAATTTTGTGGTAAATTAGATCCTAAATGCGGCATGACAACAGGGCATATAGCAGGGTTGAAATATAAGCAACATTCTTGAATCAGTAATATCCCTACAAAGTTGTTTATTTTCCTATGATGGCACAGCTAGGAGTGAATTATCATGCTTATATTTGTTGTAATCTAAATATTAGTTTTTTTTAATTCATTTATTGTTTGATTTATTCATTTATTATTTCTCACACATTCACAGAATAATGTAGTTACTTGATATCTGACTAATTAGTGAGCTAATTAGTTAGGACTATACATTTAACTTACAACTTAGTTGCAGTTTAACAAAAATTATCTTATTAAAAATGGTAAATCTGTATGTCCCAGGGGAGTAATGATTCACCAAACCCATGGTTTGGTATGTATCACAGTTTTGGGGTCATTTTTTTGTTTTGAAACAGCATGAAAATTGCAAAAATGCAAAACTTAACCAAGAAACAGATTCTGCTTTCAAGCATTATAGGTCTCACAATCAGAAATACCAACACTTTTCTAATATGTATAAATATGTATGTGTATATATAAAAAAAATTTACAATTGAAAATATTGAATTCGTCTTTAGATTAAAGATTAAAGCATTACATTGAGTTGTAGGCCTACTATGTTTTGCATACAGCTATTAATTATCCCACTGTTTAAGTCGGTCTACTCCCTCATACCTGTGTTCTTTAAAACAAGTTGGGGCAGTTTGCCTGGAAAATATTCAGAAATCAAAATTTTCAGTGAAACATTTCCTTGTCTCAGTGTTCTGATCAGTGTGAAATTGCAAAGCTTCATGCATTCAAAATGATCATTGGTTAACTATATGAACCCATATGTTGCTCTATGGATAAAAAATAACATTTGCTCCAGTGTTTAATTTTGCAATACTATTACCTAGCTACTAGAGTTGTCTGTTGGCTTCCCACAGTTTTCACACTAAAGAGTAGCATGCTGTCTTATCTTGATTGCATTGGCAAATGTTTGTTCAGTGGTACTTTAAAGTTAATTTACTTTGAGCACTAAATTAGGCCTGGCTATATTCACAAATGCCCTCTTTTATCCAGTGACCCGTTTAGAAGGTTTTTAAAAATGGCTTACAAACAGAACGTTGCAATCTGGTTTATCTTTCACCACCATTATTCACAACTGGCAAATACAAACGTATGTGGTGGTACATTTTTGGTATGGGAGATTATAAGGGTCAAATTAAAAATCCATTAATTATGTTAAGAAAATTAACGGCGTTATACGTTTTAAATTAGTTGCAGAAGGTAACTGAAAGCCATAATTTTTCTGTATTAATTCGAGTTCTCCAGTGTGAGCCAATTGTTTCGGGGGGTTGTACTGTTACACCCCTAGCCTTCTATCTGCAATAGCATAGTTTGCTGCTGAAAACATTTGCAGCTAGCAAGATCTGGGCAAGATGGAGACATGTATTCATATACTTATCTTAAATTTAGGTTGGCTCTTAAAATGGTTGTTTTCTTGCTGTTAGGGGTTTCAATTGTTAAAACTGTATTCTCCACAGTGATCACCTGAAAAAGCTGTTGGCAATTGTGACAAAATGGGTTCAGTGCGTGTTGAGGAATAGTTGTACAATAACAGTTTGCATGCAAGAATCTAAATAAAAAAGCCGTTGCATGGTGGTATGTCATTTGCTAGGTTGGTAAAAAAAAGTAGCAGTCGTTTATTTTTTAAACAATAAAAACATTTATAACATTAAATAAATGATAAACAATATTGACGTTTCTGAAACATTTTTTAGATGAGTGTTTATAGATGGAAAATAATGTTCCATATCAATTATAAATAACAAAAAGGGGCTTCTTTAAAAATTTAGATTTGTGTATAAAACAATTAAAATATAAAATTTTGGAAAGATCAATGTGCGAGTGTGTCCTTTTTATTAAAATATAGCTTCGTATCGGTTCAGAATACCACTATACAATCAATCACAGAATACGTTTTCTAAAGAATAGGAACAGAAGCTGCATTTACTGGTGACTTCAGGGATATATTTGTAGATCAGGTTGTTACAGGGATACATTTTATGGCCGGTTCACATCAACTGAGTAGCTAGCATGCATAACGCCTGCTCTCGGCCACCTCCTATATTCTTGCAAGGCGATCAAACTTGTGCCAGACCTTGTGTTGCGTACGGACACTTAAGCGGATCGTGTGAATGCAGCTTTAGTCACCAACAGCCCACTGCATATCACCAGTTGTCTCACCACTATGCCTAGGCCTATACTGATCATACCAGTAATAAAAATGACAGGGAAACTAGTTAATTCACTCTTTTCTGCTAAAGGAAGTAGTTGATCTACATTCATAAGATGAAAAATTTATTTTTCTCTTTCATTGCAGAAGCTGAGGTCCTTCCACTCATCATCCTGGAAGTGGAAAGCGTAGAAGACCCTTGTCCAACACCACAGTCTGGTAAAGATTGTTTCCAAATTGGGACTTGCTAGTTTTCTCCCTAATTTGGAACTGCTGATTCTACTTAATGCATCCTGGCTATTCACTATGAATTTTGCAATCGCACAAGAGGCGGTTTAAAAAGTATTGTTCTCCTTTGATCCAATGGTCTTTGAGCCACCCATCACGCTTGTTCATGTTTAAAAGCAGCGTGCTCTAGATATTTAGCACCAATTGCTGGAAGGGTACATCCCTCCTGAAAATTCTCAGTGCCAGTTGGTGCCAGGGAAGCCACTGAAGGTGCTAGTTAACAGGCAGGGGAAATCGCTGCCAATTTCCTCACCCTAACCTAGGTGTTGGTTCTTTGATCATAATTTAAAAAATGATTAGAACCTGTGAACTCCTGATCATAGGACTCCCACTTTTAATTGTGTTTAGTAACTTGGTTTATGTGTGCACCCTTTCATTGTTTCCCCTACCTTAGTACTTGACAGTTTGCTGACTAGAGCTGGAACCAAATCAAGTCTTTGACAATCCGTTAATCTCAATGAATAAAATTGTAAATAATTTTATAATTTTTAAAATGATTATCTTTTTTCTTCTATTGATAAAGAGAAAAAGCTATAAAATACATTCATGTAAAATACAATTTGCTTAAGTTTTGATTGGGTCCCAGCCTCTGAATGTAATTGTGTGAAAAATGGCTGAAACTGAAAGAGGATTAAGCCACATATGAGAATAGAACAATGGTTCCCAATTCCAGTCCTTACGTACCGCTGTATCAGCTGGCTTTCGTTCCTGCTGGGTTGACAGGTACTTAATTGAGCCCTAGCATATCTTGACCTTTTAAGTGCTGAGAACTACGGCAAATATCTTATTAGTTCAATTCAGTTGCAAATAAGTCCAAGTACAAAATAATGTAAAAAAAAAAAACTTAAATCTGCATCATATGCAGAATCTAAAAACCATATCAAGTTGGGTAGTAAGTAATTCAGTTAAGTTATAATCAAGCTGTTTTCAGTTGACAGTATGTATGCCGGTTTTATCTGTCTGGCACATTCAACCGTGACCTCTTCAGTCTTCAACACAGGACCAAGTCGGAGTTGGGGCGTTCGTTGATCTTGTTACCAATGGATTTGCTTACTTTAACCAATTCAGCATGTTTGCAGGTTAGCTGACTTGTTAAAATATAGATGCAATGCAACATCTTCTTTCACTGAGATTTTTGCAGGAAAAACTCTTCTGCTGAGTATGCAGTTGGTGCAGGCTTGCTACCTGAAAATATTTTCCCCTAAAATATTATATTTAGAAACTGTGTTCATCCCACGTCTATAGATGACATTTATTGATTAAAAGTGATGAGAATGGAAGGGGGGGGTGTGTGTCTCATCCCAAGTCTCCCTCTCTTAGGTGCGGTGTGTTGTGAGGACAGGACCAAAGGAGGTTGTTTTGGGGAGGAGGCTGTACAACGGCCTCCCCCCCCAGCTGTGGCTGTGCTGGGTGGCACCCTCCTGGCTACCCAGAATGTGGCCGGGCCATCCCAGCATGCCCTGCAGCCGGCCGCAGCTGCCCCTCCACCCCTATTGTCAAGCACCTTCATGTCAAAGCATAAGAGAGACACAGACGCACAAACTAAGAGAGAAAAACTTGCGCTCCCAAACAGTAACACTAAAAACAGTGGTTCTGAAGGGCTACTTCTGGACTCTAATACTAACGTTATCCAGAAAGGATTGGCTGCTTCTGGGCTCATGGATTACCAAAGCCTTGCAGACTCACAGACAAAACAGTCGGCCCCAGGCGGACCGGCAGACACACATACACACAGCACACAAGGTTCAAACACAGGAAGGGGCACAGGCATACACAGAGGTAAGACAGGGCAAATTTCTGTTGATCAAGATAAAACTGGGACTCTGCAGGAAGGAGCTGACACAGGAACAGAGGATCACAAAAGAGACAGTAAACTGGAGTTCTCAGAGAAGGCAAGCTCAGAACAAAGACTCAGTCAGTCTAGCTCTGCTAGTGTCACTGTCTTGGTCAGTGCTCTTTCTGATACAGATCACAGGGAAACTATGGACATGGACTCATCCAAGGAGGTTCATAGTAACCAGACTAGCCAACCAACTTGGCCTGAAAACAAAGAAGCAGAAATCTCCAATCCAGATTTTGATGTTGCGGGTTCTACAGTCCCTAACACTGACAGCAGGCAAACGGAACCTGCTGCAGAACCCGAACGTCAAAGCCAGAATACAGATTACATCGGCAGAGAGCAGCTGGTTTCAGATGGAGAAGAGATTAGACAAAATCTGCAGACAACAGCAACTTTGGAGGGTGAGAATGAGACGCATTCAGGTGATCGAAAGATGTGTGGATTTGAGAAACATACTCTCTGCCCTGGCTATTTTAATCTTCCTGGAGGCTCACACACAGAAAAGCCTTATCCACCTCTACATACTGACCCTTACTGGACTCCAGAACATGTCCCTGGGAATGGAGATCCCTCTCCTGATGGTGCGGTTAGCACCAAGAAAAGCTGCCACAACCCCCCAGATTGGTGTAAGGAGGAAGGCCAAACTGAAATGGAGATCGACACAAGCACATGCAGTGTCTCCTTTAAGAATCTTTCAGAACATAGTACTAGCCTTCCAAGTGATTTTACTATTGAGAGCAGACCAGCAGCTCCAGTCACAATCTCTCAAAATACAGTGGACGTTTTGGTCCAGTTGGACTTTCCACACCTCAGCCAGTGCCCAAATCCAGATATGAAAGAAGACCCTGTTACAATAAAGTCTGACATTAGTGTAACAGAGCTAGAGTGCTGTACTGAGAATACATTGTTGACTCAGGATTTGGATACAAATAAAATGGAAAGGGCTATGCTGCCAAAAAAAGCTAGCTCTACTGAAGAGGAAGATTTGGACAGTGACAGTGTTAATGCTTCAAATAAGTCATTTATCCCTGCTGCTGGGGAAATGCAGCAGGTGAGGTGTGATGTTTTCAACCAGAGAGAGGTTGCCTCACAGCTGAAAGTTGGAAAAGTGGACTCGTGGTGTGGCTCTCAGGAGGAAGATGGAAGAGAAAATAAATCTGACTATCGAGCAAAGGTTTCTTCCCCCCTCTACCTTCAGAATAGGAACAAGCCCCTCAAACCATCAGAGATGGACTCAACTGGAAACAAAATTGACACCGAATCGTCAGAATTTCTTCTGAATAGGATCAATAACAAGTCTAGGGCCCAGCAGGTGAACTGTCCCTCTCCACCCCAGCATAACCCCAGTAAAACTGAGGTTTATCAAAAGGTGATTCCAAATTACCTCACTGTCTCTGATGCCCTACAGATGGATGATAGTCATGACTTTGGGCCAAAGCATCTGTCACAGGAAATTAAGTTGGGTTGTTCTGACCCCCTAAATGAATCTTGCTTTAATCAGACGGCTGCAACCTCGAATACATGGGCAGTAGGTCTTCTGGAACAGTCAGTTGTGGGATGCGTTCAGGTAGCTGAGAGTGAGACCAAAGATGTAGGTAGCTCTGTAGACATACAAGTGAAAGGCCTTAAAGTAGAAACGCCCATTGTTTTCTTTAATGGCAAAGAGGCTAGCCTTCCTGTAGTTAATGTGTGTAGTCAAAGTAATGATCCTCAACTACAATGCCCTGAAAGAATTGACAAAAGACCAGCTAAGATCCACCTCTCTGATTCTGTGATGAGTGAAGCATCAACGGCTGTATTTTCACCTGGTCACCAGTTTGGAGTAGGAAAAGAGAGTTTCCTCCCAGATATCTGTAGTGTTTCAGGAGAGCGCCAATCACCGTCTGTGTCTCGTCAGGCTGAGGTGTTAAGTAAAGGTTCCAATTTGATTTCACAAGATGTTGCACTCCAACCCCCAGATTATGTATTGGCTGCTCCCCATGAAAAAAGTGGGGATTCTGGGTGCCACTCCAGCTCATCCTTCACAGAACCATCCCTATTAATGCACAAAGCTGAGACCAGAGAATCAAGAGAAGTTGTTAGACATGTTGTCACTGCGGAAACTAAAACTGAGATCAAAATGTCTGATCATCCTCTCTCTTCTGGTTTGTTTGATCCTAAGCTCCTCACCCTGAATGTGGGAGATTCCTCTCTCCCCAAACACCAACCTGCCGTAGTGGATGGAGTTTTAAGGAATTTAGAAGCAGGGAGCAGTTCCTCCGTGCAGGCCATTAGCCCTAGTTATGGGTTAGGTACAGTTTCTGTAGAGTGCCTTTCTAAAACTCTCTTGCCCATAGACTCAGTGCCTACGCCTATGCTCTCTTGCAAAAAGCTAGTACAAAAAGACCCTCTTTACCATCAACCTATTCTATGTGCATCTGGTTCCTTGCCCATCTCCTTTAGTAAAAACACAATGGCTAAGTCTTCAGCGCGTTCGACTCTTCTTGCATGTCATTACACGTGTTACGAAGAAGCCATGACTGAGTTAATGCATTCCCCAGGGAATACTAACCAAGTGTCCCAGAATCTAGGCAATACCACCACCCATAAGACTATTTTAGATGGTACCCAGCCCAGCCTCTATGAAACCTTACCCAGCCAGGCTTCCAGTAACCAATCATGCCAAGACTCACCGCCTCAGCCTCTCACAGACATTTTGGAGTCGGAAAACCCTGAATGGTCAGCAGTTTCCCAACTGTCAGCTACAGATGCCTGTCGACATGGTACACCTAGTGGTGAAAGCAGTGACAGTGAAGCTGACCTTGCCATGAAATCCGGGGCAACAGGATCTAGCTTTGTTGTGCCCATCCCAAAAGAGAACAAGGTGAGCCCAAATTGTCTTTTGATGCATTTCTGATATGAACTGTTATGACATTAGCAATTTTTCTATGCATCAATTCTTTTCATAACTTCTACTAGCATTGGGTGATGAACCGCTGTGAATACCTGTGTCCACTAATGTCATGATATGAAGCATTTTTTATTTGTAAAAAAATGTGTAAGAGATTTTCTAAGGAGAACTAAAAAGCAGAGCACTTTATCCAAACTTTGTTGATGAATCTTGTCTCAACGTAGCAAACCATTATCTGTAAGACAATTCGGTTACTGGTGTTTTTTAAAGCCTTAAATACCTTCAAACAAAGTGTATCGTTAGAATTTCATTTTATTAAATTTAGTTTTTAAAACTTCAATGGTTTGTATTTCAAGATACATTGCAAGGCACTATGCTAAAAATATACATTATATATAAAATCAGTTTTTTCTTAGCTCATTGAGTAATTGGAAATTGGACATCATAATGGCTTTTTAGTTAAGACTAACGTCAAAATATGGAAGCTAGTTTTCTCTAGTCCCAGTACTCAAATTGGGTAGTATAGGAGTTGATTAGGCATAAGGTTGTAAATAGTGTATTTGTACTCATTCTAGCTCGTTAGTAAACTTTAATCAAAATTCTAAATTAGTTATTTGTATTTACCAAAAATGTTATAGCAGATGTATAATTGTTTAATGATCTTGTTTTCCATTTATAACCAATAATTGGTTATACCAAGTTGCATTCTATATGATAAGTGTAGTAATGCCCCTAGCAGTTGGACATAACAGTACATATAAAATGTTTCCGTCTCCTCATCCTCTGATTTAAAATACATTTTTAAAAAAGGTGTCCTTCAGGTGTCAGATTTGACTGTTTTCTTCCTCTCCCACCCAGTGTACTCTACATACCTGCTAATCTCCTTTGCCCCCTTCTCTTTCCAGAGTGGCTGGACTTCCACGCATATTGACGGGGACTTTACTCCGAAGCGGGGTCCCCAGGGCAAATTCATGTCACCCCTCTTGCGTACATCAGGAGGACACTACCACTCTGACACAGTCCACACTCACCGTCCTCGAACAGAAAGACATACGGATATGGCAGAGCTTGCCAAGCATGTAAGTTTATGGCTATGTATTCCGTAGTTTGTCTGCTTGATTGATTGCTCACTGTTCTGTGTGTCTAATATTTAGACAGAACTGCACTGACCATTACCTTTTTGGGTGGAACATTGCTTTCCCTTTGATCAGTGTATTCTAGACTTATTTCAATTATAAATACAGTCGTTTAAACTGACTCCAATTAAGAAATGTTGTAAATACTGCAATTTAAAATAAGTTATCTCCTATTCAGAAGTTAATATGAAAACATCCTTCTTTCCAACTGGAATTGCTTCAGTAAATATTCATGTGAATAAGTGGATAAATGTTGACATTGGGTAAACATGGATAAACGTTAAGCAAATAAGTCCAGGAGAGCTGCCTGAAAACGGTAGTCAAAGTGGCTTGCATTTCTAACCCCCTTAACTTCTCCACCATATCTTATGTTTGAAACCTGATGGTTATACTAACCAAACTAATGGTTATTACTGGATTTGCGTCAGTTTACTCTGCGATCTTCTGCATTTTATTATGTATGTTTATGCACTTTTTGCTACCATCTGTTGCTGTGTGGTGGTACGGGAGTAATTTGTTTGGGAAGAAATTCTGGAATTGGATCTGTTACTTTTTTAATTACTTTTGATTAGGGGTGGGCGATATATAAAATATACTCGACGCATCGCAGCTTGTTCTGCTCACGTTATAGTAAATTGCTAACATCGAGTTAACAATTGTCAAGTAATATTTTTAAGCCGCCGGTATGAAACTGTCTCTTTGCGTGCTGCTTCTCTCCCTCTCACTGACACAAAAAGAAAAAAAACTTGTATACCTATGTACGTCACACACACTCATCCAGGAGAGTGGTCTGGATGGGTGAGCGAGTGTGTGTGACGTATATAGGTGAGTCGTGAGGTGTGTTTTTGTGTCTGGAGAGAACACGAAGAGCCTAGAGAGAGCGAAAGAAGCGAAGCGACAAAGCGATTGTCAAGTTCGGGAATGGTAATAGAATATGGAGGCATACGAATAGGTTCTGGAAAGAAATAGCTCTGGATCCATCGTCTGGCAGTGGTTTGAATATCGCATAGATGATGTTGAACAATTAACGGTTATCTGCAAAATATGCAGCAAAACCATTGCCACATAAGGTAGCAGGAATGTTCTTGTTGAGTGCACTTTTGTTCCTTTGAGCTGTTAAGGGCCTTGGCTGAGCTTGTGCTCTGTAGAACTAGGCTACAGTATTTAGTCCTGCATCATGTCATTATTCATTTTCATTTAACAGCTGTTAAAAGCCTATGTGTGCAATTGTCTGGTTTGAATAAATACCGTTTTGTTGAATTTAACTTGGTTGTAATTTCCCCCTTTTTGCATCCACGTTTACAATTGTTCCAATAGAAACCACTAATTAATATAAACAAGAATGTTTTAAAGCAGACACATGTTGAAGGGACTTCTAGAATCCTCAAAATATCGAGATACATAGGGTATCGTGATGTAGCCTAAAAAATTGCGATACTATTAATAGGCCATATCGCCCAATCCTACTTTTGATTAAAATAATTTGGATCACGGACTTTAATTCTTACTTTGTGCCATTGTGCTAGAATATTGAAACCAAGATTCACCCTAGCAATTATCAAATTATTAATTCAGTAGAACATTGTTGCGTAATAGTATTTTGACAAAAGCTTTTCTTGATCAACAGGAAGCAGAAATTGAACATCGCACCCTAGCATTGAAACGAGAGGGTTTCTGGTCCCTGAAACGCCTCTCCCGGGTGGTTGAGCCTGGCCGACCAAAGGTGCACTGGGACTATTTATGTGAGGAAATGCAATGGCTTTCTGCAGACTTCGCTCAAGAGAGAAGGTGGAAGAGAGGAGTTGCTAGGAAGGTGAGATCAAGCGTGGGGAAAATGAGGAGTAATGCATGACAAATTTTATATTTAAAATGAGTTCCAATGCAATGCCTCCATTGCTTAAAACAAATACCTCAAAAACAATAAAATGTGCTTAAGCTGTCTAAACTGCTCCGTTGGTACATACTGCAAAATTACAGGTACTTGATTTTTTTTCCAGTCCTTAGACGAATATTATCTGTTCTCTTTATAGAAAAAGGTTGGCCTCTGTCATTTGTTTTGTATATAAAAACTTTATGGCCTGTAAATTAGTTTGCTGCTGCAGTTGTATCTGTGTGTTTGTTGCAGGTGGTGCGGATGGTCATGCGACACCATGAGGAGCAGAGGCAAAAAGAAGAGAAAGCCAAGAGAGAGGAACACTCTAAATTGCGCAGGGTAGCCTCTTCTATAGCCAAGGAGGTCAGGGCTTTCTGGAGCAGTGTGGAAAAGGTACTTTTTCTGGTTTTGATGTAAAAAGGAATCACTGTAGTTTGCGAAAATAACTATGGGGCCCTTTACCCTCAATTTTCAGATTTGAACTGGGAATAGCATATGGTACATGTAGTAGTTGGATACATTTTGACTTGACAATCTTTTACACACACATAGGCTTGTGTGTTCATTAATTAGATTTTATTGGTTAAACAGTTTTCACAGTCACGTAGTCTTCCTATTTCCATTTAATCATTCCAGACTTCAGAGTGGATGATCCCTTCTTCCTTATATATATAAACACAAAAAATGTGGTAGACCTTAGAATGGATAGACTTGAAATGCTATGTAATCTATGCGTTTTGCGTGGTCCAGCAGTCGGAGGTATGGTGTAGCTGCTATAAGAACTACTTTCAACCGTCCGCAATGCCAGTTTAGCGTAACCACCAGTCGACATAATTTTTTTGTTGATTTTTAGAATTGCCAATTTTTTGCTCCCCTATTTGGAATTGACAATTGTGCTATTGCATCTCTGTTCATTACTTTGAATCAACTATGAATGAGGTTGTGGAATTTCCATTAGTCTCTTCCAGTCCACTTGCGTACAAGCCACCAGTCTCTTTTACACATTGTACTGATTGGAGGAGAGGAACGTACCTCTTGATGGCACTGGCAGCTTGCAGGTGCCCAGAAATATATAGGAAAAGCTGTACTCTGCCAATTCTGCACCTCCACTGTATTCTCCCAGTCAAAATCTGTGCTGGATTCCTCTGATTGGGCTCAGGCGAGCGTCTACTTATGAGGCCTCAATTTGGTCTTTTGAATGGTGGTTGGGATTTCATGCATTGCAATTTGCCGTAGCCATTTAATGATGTGGAAAACAGCAGTCAAGCGCTACAGTGCTCATTTGCTTTGTGAATCATTGTTATAGGTTTGTTTATTTATAAAACAAACCAGTTCAGTTGCCAGTAATATTCAAGATAAAAATTTAGCAGGTTGAGTAAATTATTGAATTTTTATACTTTGTTTCCTTATGAAACCAAAATGCAAATCTCCATTTACCTACCAACACCTTTGTATTAATGTGGCCTCATGGTTGCATGTTCAGCTTTTCATATGGTGACTGCATTGCCATGACAGCCAAACTAATACATTGTGAGAGAAAAAGTGAAAATGAAACTCAATTTGTGTTTTAGAACACTACTGAGCAAATAACTACTCTTGCAATGCTATTGTTTCACCTGCATTTTGAAGGTCATGCAGCTGGGCTTAAAAGTCTTGGTTGTTTACTATCATTATTTGCATTTGTTGAAGATAACTTTATCATAGCATTGCTATATGCAGGTGAAAAATGGCAAAATTGCAAGATTATACATTTGCCAGATTTGCATGTGAATGGAAATTTGTTTTTACATTTTTGGACAAAATGTGCAGTTTCACCTTAGCAGACTGGACAGACTTTTAGATGTGTCTATCAAATTTTTGCAGTGATATCTTGGGAAAACATGGACACTAAATCAACATTTTAAGTCCTTAGTGCAAGGTTGCTACATTCTCTTTAGTAACTGTTGTGCCTCAGTATTCCAATATTTTGGAATAACTGCAACAATATATCGATCGTCACCAAGTTTATATACAAGTATTACACCCCCTTCAAGTTTTAGTCATCTGTCAACAAATGTAGCAAAACATTAAATGTTTTATCTGTCCTTTTTGATATGCCCCTACCAGGTGGCAGCATTACACAACTTGAGTATTAACATTACATGGTATTTGATAGGCTATTCTTTAGCAAACAAATATGTGAAAATTACCACTAGTTTCTGATGGTAGAGGTTTATTCTTTGGTCAACAGCAATGCCAGCCTTGTTGTTGAATGTGCTGTTGGGGGTAGCTGCTTGCAACTATATATTTTTTTTAACAAAAAAAATCCAGATAGTTTCTTAAATTCGACCTACTACCTGCAATTGAAATATGGTGCCGATTAGCCTCATGGTGGTGCTATAGCAAATTATTGAAAATGAAAACTTAAAGCATAGAACTGTTGACTTAGTCACAAAACTTGGTGCAGAGATTCCTTTCCCCATAAAGAATAAATTTGCTTCAGGGACCCATAATGATGGGATTTTCAACCATTTTAAAATATCTCCTGTTTATCGTATTGACATGCAACATTCATGGATACGTTCTTAAGATATTTAAAACTTATTTAAGTTAAAAAGCATAGGTGCAATATGCCCCATGCATTTTCCTACTTGGATGCCATCATTTTTGCTTCACACTGTTTTAGAAATTTGGAACTACAATGGACTCACCTTTGACCTCACTTCCCTATTTTCTGGTCATATTTACTTTCTCAACAAACACAAGTCTATCACACAACACCTGAAAATCAATACTGCAGTGAAGGATTTGAACACAATTGAAATTACTTTTATTTTTGGAATGGAAGTCGCAGATTTATTTAGTTTAATTTGTGTAGTTTGTAGATTTTTACCACAGGCATAATAATTAGATTTTTTCCTTTTGTAGGTGGTTCAGTTCAAACAGCAGTCCCGTTTGGAGGAGAAACGAAAGAAAGCTCTGGACCTTCAGTTGGATTTTATTGTGGGCCAGACTGAGCGCTACTCTGACCTCCTCAGCCAGTCTCTGAGTGATGTTAATGCAGCAATTCCCTCTTTGGCTACCCCACTAGCCAGACATGAAACTGCAGGCTCTGGTGTCAAAGGACACCAACACATAATGGATGAAGATGGTGTGTAGGCATGAGTTGGCATGTATAGTTGTAATTGTGCATCTCCAGCCATAATCATCAGTCATGCAAAATGTTTTAACCCCTCTCTATATATGCATTTTTAAGGAAATATAATTGTGTAGCATGCTTCTAAAAGTAGGTAGGGTTTCAAAGCAAGAAAAGCTATCAGCAGAAAAATGACTACTAAACTGACATTAGAAAAGTGGTATTGGTAAACTTTAAGTTGACTATATTTCATAGAATAAAGACACTTCCACTAATTTAATTTAGATGTACGGTACATGGTCTTTGATTAAATATTATATTTAGCATGATCTGTAAGATGGTTTTAGTAATTCTATTTTATTAGTTTGGGGGAAGAAAGATCTAAACATCCTCATCATCTATTCCCCACCCCCCCCACCGTTTCTGGCCATTAATTCCTTAGTTGATTTTGTATCTTAAGTGTGTCTCTTGGCCTTCTACTCTCCACCAGATGGAGATTTTGAGCCTTCATTCGAGGAAGAGGACGATGAAGAGACCATTGAGGTGGAGGAGCAGCAAGAGGGCAATGATGCAGAGACTCAGAGAAGGGAAATAGAACTGTTGAGACAGGAAGGAACACTTCCTCTTGACCAGCTATTGCACACGTTTACTCACTCACAGGTATTGCAACCACTACACTCGCCTCCTGTACTTATCTTATACTAGTGGACAAAAATGACAAAAAATTGTATCTTTATCTTTTTTTTAAAAGTTTCTTTTGTTGACTAAAAAAAAAGTTGTGGCTGAAGTTAAAACATTGATACCAGCCAACCCTAAGAACGTACTGACAATTCCTCAGGACAACCATCCAGAAGATGAGGGCTCTGATTCCTCGCCTGCTGAGGAGGAGGATGAAGAATTTGCTGCCAATGAAGAAGATGGTAAGTGGGTTGTAATTCTTTATATTACTACATTTTGCTAAATTTGAGTTTTTGTACCAGCTGCTTTTCTAGCTCACTCTGTGATGATAATCAATTGTTAAGTTGAAATTTAAGCTCTCACTGCTGAGTTGACGTCTAAGATTCAGTTTTCTTGATGGGCCAACACTTTGTCTCTCAATGTTTAAATACATTCAGAAAGGAAAAAAGGAGGCTTTGCACAGAAACATAAGTTATGATCAAATTTTTTCAAATAAAACGTATCAACTTTTTAAACCGTTTTTTTAAAGTGTATGACAATTTAGAGAGAAATGTTTTCCTGATATACCTACCAAAGTGGTCATTTGCTGACAAGCATCAGGCTGCACCACAAATTGCACATATCGCATGCTTGCTTGCTATCCGATTATGCCCAAAGTCAATAAATTAGGTTCCAACAGATTATTTTTGCTGCTCATTGCATAAAACCTTAGATGATGTAATGTGACGTTTCACAGTTGTAAATCTTACCAGTTTATGGTAAGTCTTTGCTTTACTTTGGGGAGGGGGGTGGGTGATTCTCAGGAAATTAAAACATAGTTGCACTGTAAAGTTTCATGTCTATTTTAGCGGTGGGTTACCACTAAAATTTTTCATAGTCATTGGAATCTTAAGTGTAAATGGTGTCACATGCCATTAACATCTCATTGCCTTTTTGTAGCGGAAGATGAGGAGGAGACCATTGCAGCTCAGGAGGTCATGGAAGGAGATACAGATCATTCGGAGGAGATTGGTGACTTAGCCAGAGAAGGTTGGCCTCGTGTTATCTATTTTTTTGCATCTACTTGAATAAATATATGATCGATATAAAAAAAGCCTAGATGTTGATCATAAAGGGAACAAAAAAACCCCCGCCTGAAAGTAAGTTAGTGTCCAAAAATAAGCCAATAAAATGTATCTTATTTTGGACAGTCTGTGAAAATAGTACTTCTTGAGCGTAAGACGTAATAAATAAAAAACTGTAATTAGAAAATTGCGATATGTCTTATTCGCATTCAATACATAACCGTGTTTGAAGGTGCCAGATTGAACCGTAAGTATACTTTTATTTGTGAACTGTCTTGTGTAATGCAGTGCCTTGCAAAAGTATTCAGACCCTCACCAATTCTCTCATATTACTGATTTACAAATTGTACATTTCATTCTGTTCAATATTTTTAAAATGCTCAAACTCAAAATGAATTATTGTAAGGTGATATTGGATTTCAGAACTTCACCTTTTTGTCACTCCAATGTTGCTTTGGCCTTCTGATGGGGATCATTGTCCTGCTGACAGGGAATTTTCTTCCAAGCTTAAATTTAAAACGAAACATAATTTCTTGTAGTATTTTGCTCCGTACTTTCTTCCTTCGATTCTTATACGATGCCCATTCCCTGTTGATGAGAAGCATCCCCACAGCATAATGATGCCACCACCATACTTCTCTGTAGGGATGGTGTGTCTTGAGGAATGGGCAGTGTTAGGTGTGTGCCACACATTGCAGCTGGGTCATGCTTGCTAGTAAACACCAGATATTCTTTCAGATGGTATGTTTTGAGTAACAGCATATTTCTTGTCACCCTCCCATATAGACCATTTACTCCATTACTCTACTCCTAGCCACTAAACTCTGTAGCTCCTTCAAAGTGATTTTTGGTCTCTCTGTGGTTTTCTCTCACAAGTCTCCATCTTTGAGCGCTTTTGGATGGCCTGTTCTTGGCATGACAAATGTTGGGTTTTAACCAGAAAATGTGATCGCAACTTTAACAATTCACAGTTGGAGGCCAATGGTAAGGTAATTGTCTCCTTGTCTCCTTTTTTTGTCCTACAAATATTTCCCAACAAAAAAATCAATGTCGCCATACAGTAATTGATTTAGTTAGAATTTTAAAATATATTATCAAACCGAATGAAAATTCAATATACTTAAGTAATATGAGCGAATTGGTCAGGGGTCTGAATACTTTTGCAATAATCTATGGTCAGTTTATTAAGTAAATCCATCTAGTACTGGGTCAGACCCCGTTTCGCCTCTAGAAAAGTCTGTATTTGTGGGATGGATTCTGCATGGTGTTAGAAACATTCTACATGGATGTCGGTCTATGCTGAAACGGTGGCGTAACACAGTTGGATGGCAGTACATTTGTGCTGCATATAGCCTGTTCCATCTCATCACAAAGATGCTGTATTGGGTTGAGGTCTGGGGACTGCACAGACCACTCAAGTAAACTGTACCCATTCTGAGACAATGCATGCTTTGTGACACTACATTCCTGCTAGAATTATCCATGTGATAAAGGGTAAACCCTAGCCACAAAGGAATGTACCTGGTCATCAACAATGTTCAGATACACTTGGTATTAAGAAACCTAACATGCCACGAAAAACATTTACACCACCGCCTGCAATGGGTTCTTTGACTTGGATGTTTTTCCACTCTTCAGTTGTCCAGTGTTGGTGGTTGCGTATCTGCTTGAGCCACTTCTTGTTTGAAGCTGAGCCCGGTTTTTCCACCTGCAGCAATTGCCCATACGAGACAAGGAAAAACACATACTTTATTGGAATTGCACCCTCTGAACTTTAGAGGGTTTTTACTTTAACTTTCTCTGTAGGAATTTCCTACTATGCTTACTTTTGTTGCTAGCTTTCAATCATATTGTCAATGTTAATCAAGGAGCTAGTATTCTATTCATCCCTTTTCATTGGGGCTGTGCTGTAGTATATTAAAATAAATATTCGATAAAATGCACATTTTGTAGAAGCAAATAAGTTTGATTGAAGCTTGATATTTCTTTTGATTTTGTTAATTACTTTTTATACAGCTGGTTAGGGCTTCACAGTATTGACCAATGATATTGCTATGTTTTACATTGTGATAACAATATGACTCAGTTTCCATATGCCATTTTCTAAATGGAAGACTTGGCAACATTGATCTATAGAATTGAATAAATAATTAGTTGTGCTGATTTAAAAAAAGACGATCTATATCCAACATTAAATGTCATAATTATAACTCTACGAACACATTTAACAAATATTTAAAATGGGTAAATATAAAATTTTTTTCCCTCAGTTTTTATAAAATGCAGTTGGGGTGGTAAAAAAAAAAATTGAATCGATAATAATTCTTGTATCGCTAATTGTATTTTAGATTTAAGCTATTAAGTGAATACGTCTTGTTAAATGAAAGCCCCATTTAACATTACTCACTTATTCCAGGTTTGCTACACAAAGTCCATCTACTGGCAATTTTTGTTCAGTACTTTTTTCATTTGGCTAACTAAACGTGATCGTTTTTGGGGAAGGTCTCGTTTCTTCATGATTAATAATGCTTTTAATTATGTACGAATCTCACAAAAATAGATGGGGAAATTGGTTAAACGGTACCATCTCTACAATGCTGGCCACCTAGGGAAAATAAGTGTGTGAAGGCAAAATGTATGTTGTCGAGCATTGTTGGGTTATCGTGTTTACGAGGCCTGTTTCTTTTGCTGTGATGGCCTTGATTTCCAAATATCTCAAGAGTTATTGGTACTTGGATTGGCCCTTATAAACTTAATTAATGAATGGTTGCCTGGCATATCTTGGTGTCGCTTCTCCCATGTAATGCATTCTTCATATTTACATATGTGATTGTGCATTACATGGGAGAAGCGATTTGGTTGTGTTGCCCCTTTGTGCAAACAATACCTCAAGCCCATGTTAACGGTTTCTTGTTTTGAGAAGAAATTACCCTAAATGCTGGAAATGGCACCCTTTTTGTGCATCAAATTATCTGCAACCAGAACATTTTGTTCTCCACACTCATTTTGACTAAATTGTAATGCTTGCTTGGTAAAAAAGCTGTGATTTGTTGTAAAAATTGTGGCGATGGAGTGTAATCACCACAGACTTTGTTGTGGACAATTCTAAAACAATTAGTGCTGGACCTGTCATGTGAGTAGCATGGCCTTCAGATTTTAAAGGAGACAACTGCCTGGAAAGTGACTGGTATTGGTGGAGACAAGTTGTACTTCCTCACCCTGCCTGTGTGTGTTGGCAGAATTAGTAGTGGGGAGTATGGTGGGTTGTAGAATTTTAGGCGAACAGGTGTGAGATTCTTAGTCACTTGACACTGGTTAGTTCTGGTCAATTCTAGTAGGGAAAGTGTAAACATTTTTGTTTCTTTGAGTTTATGCTGCTTTTCTTGCTTTAACTTTTTTTTGTTAAACCGCAATACAGAATGGTGGATGACTTTAAGCTTTAAAAATGTTTATGTATCATTCAATAACTATCATTGAAGCTGAACTTAAAAGAAAGCAGAGCTCTTTGGGAGTGCTTGATATTACTGCCGTTTGCGTTAACGTGCTCCACTTAAACGATTTTGTCCAAAAACCGTTTGGTCTACGTTTCTTCCTTGTCATAACAGAAAGATTCACATCAATCCTTCAAAATGATATAAACCTTATAAACTCGCCTTATCTGACAACAATATAACGCCAATGGAGTACAGCGAGAGTTAGTCCCCCTGTGAAAAATACCTCTGGTATACCTCTAGCACTAACCCCTGGTGATATACTTTGTCTTCAATCTCTTCTTGATCCTGAACACTACTAGATTTCCTTTCCCCTAAGGGAACACAAGGTCTCAGGCAGTGGATGGTGCACAGCAAGTAGCCGTGAGAAAAACTACAAATAACGCAATGAGCTTAGACTATAAGAAAATTAGTTTACTTTGTAATTTTGCAATTATCAATTTTGGTTAGGACTAGAAGGCACGTCTCTTAATGAAACTGGTATCAACTTATATCATATATCACCCCTGGTCGGTATGGAAATCTCCCACTAAGGAGACCTTCTCCTATGCAAGGTGATTCTCCAAGGAGTACAGTACTGTGCACGTGAAAAAAAGTATGTAAAGTTTAGATGCTTTAAAAAATTATGAAATTAAAAGTTAAATATAATACTAAATATAAAATAAATCCTATAAAGGGCTTTAAACTAAAAATAATTAAAAACTAACACCCAAAAAAAAATTATGGGAGGCAATATTTGTTGTGAACCCCCTTTGCCTTTAAATCTGCATCAATTCTCTTGGGTACGCTGTTGTGGAGTCAGCAGGTAGATTGTTCTGAGTATCTTGGAGAACTTGCCACAGTACTTCTACAGACTTTGGCTTTCTGCGTTACTTCTGTCTGTCCAGGTAATCTCAGACTGCCTCGATGATGTTGAGACCAGGGCTCTGTGGAGACCATACCATCTGTGGCAGAATTTGTTGTTCTTCTTTCTGAAAATGAATGTTTGGACACTTACTTTACATGATGGCGTGGTTGTTAAAGTTGTAAGCTTCCACTAACTTGTGCAGCATGCGTTTTTTTTTCGTTTTTTTCCGGATGGCATGGTGAAGAATCAGCAGGTGGAATTTCAAGAATTGCTATTTAAGATGGCTATTTAATCATGGCGGAAACGCAGAGTAATGTTTGTTGGTACTAGGCAAGTTATATCAACAGTGATCTACAGTTGAGCAGGCAATCCGCTACACCTTTTGCTGCTGCCTCTTTTTAACCTTTGTTCGTTGTTAGTATGTGAAATCAAATACTTTTGCCTTTTGTGAATTTTATTTTATAGTATAAGTGTTATAAATAATAATGGAAAAGTTGGTGTAGCCTTTTGGCAAGCCACTATTAAACTCTTGATCCAAAATACACATAGGGGCCTATGGGGTTCTTAGTCTATTTTGGGAAGCATAAGACTAGTGGTATCTATGTCTGCCTATGCAGTCCACTGAATTGAAGTAATTTACTGTGACTGCTGTCTTGACAATGTGTTTTGGCCTGATACGGAAATATTTGTTTCTGAGTTGGAGCTGTCATAATGAGCACGTTTCTATTTATCTGGAAACCGAGTGCTTGACCACTGTATGCAGTGTACAAAGTATTTCAGCTAAAAACATATTTTTTATCTTTCAGGGGAGATGAGTATTGAAGAGCTTTTGGAGAAGTACCATGGAGCATATACTGATGACTTTGAGCTACCTTTAGACTCGGCCACCTCTTGCAGTTCTGAGAATGAGTCAGTCACTTCTGGAGAGAGAGAAGAGGAAAGTGAGGGACTGGACAATGAAGCAGAAACCAGCAACTCCTCGGGTATGTGTGGGCCACAATGTACAGAATTAACAATTTTAGGCCTTGATGATGTGACTGAAAAAAAACCTTTTTAATATTTTAGTTGCAGGCACTTTTATCCAAAAAATTAAACGGCTTACAATTTCAACATTCATCAACATCTGGATATTCAGGTTTTTTCCCTTGCTCTGGGGTACAACAGCTGGGGTGGGACTGGCATCCTTTGTGGGTACAAGTCTAACCACCAGCTGCCCTTATATCGGTGTAAAAACATATATCCGCGTAAAGGAGGGAATGTGGTTGATATTCTCGGAGACTGCCTATTTAATGTGTTTATAAATGATAAAACTGTTAATTACATCTGCTTTACTATGTGAGGAACTTGTGTATGTTTTCAGTTAAGTCACATCCTCAAAATAGTGCTGTACTCCCCCTGCCATTCCCAAAAACAATGGCAATGTTTATGTCCCCTTAATCGCTTATACTCTGTTTTCTTTACCCTTTTTCATTTCTTTTTTCAAATCTTCTTCCAAAAATCCACAGAAGCAATGGGGAGTGACAATGAGGGGGAAGAGGGAATGGAGATCCTGTTGAAGGGAGAAGATAACAGTCCTCCTGGCTTGACCACCTCACGCCCTAAAAAGGAAATTAGTCACATCACTGCCACTGCTGAAAGTTTACAGCCTAAAGGGTACACACTGGCCACAACACAGGTAAATTTACTGTAGTGATATGTACAGTGCCATGGGTTATGTAGTGATAATCGCATAATTTAACATGGTATTACTCAGATGAACACTAGAGGCAGTTCAAAGCATGTGAATCCTAATCCTACGGCCCTCTTCCTCAAGGTGAAAACACCTATCCCATTACTTCTCCATGGCACACTTCGTGAGTACCAACACATTGGCCTGGATTGGCTGGTCACTATGTATGAGAAGAAACTTAATGGCATCCTGGCTGACGAGATGGGGTTAGGAAAAACTATCCAGACCATAGCCTTATTAGCCCACCTTGCCTGTGAGAAGGGTAAGTTATGCTGTATGCTATTCACATTTCTGTACTCTCCCAATGCACTTAATAGTATTGATGCCTGGTATGAGTTGGATTTTAGATTTTTTTAATGTAAAATACTCATAATCTGTGTCCTTTTCAGGTAACTGGGGGCCTCATCTAATCATTGTTCCCACTAGTGTAATGCTCAATTGGGAGATGGAGCTGAAGCGCTGGTGTCCTAGTTTCAAGATTCTGACTTACTACGGCAGCCAGAAGGAGCGCAAACTTAAAAGACAGGTATCAACAGTGTCAGAAACCTTGGGGTCATGGGTCATATTTGTAAAAATTTTAATAATTACTACCCATCAGATTCAGAATACTTCATTATTCCACTCTTTTTTGTCACAACAGTATAAAATATAAAACATAGTATAAATAGAGCTTGAGTTCTACCATGAGTTTCCAGTATCAACTTTTCTGAAACTTTTGAAAGAACATACCACAAATGGTACTTCAGTTTTTGTATTGCCGTTAAATATACCAAAAGGGATTTACCATCCAGTATTGATTGTAGGGCTTCAGCAACGTACAAATCAACGTACGTGTTCAACTCAAGGTCTCTAGTGAGTAGAAGTGGTAGACCAAGAAAGTTCTTCAAAACATGACTATTCACCAGTTCACCCAAAACTTCTTTCAGGGATTTAAGACATCACCATCCACACTTGAGCCTTGCATTGATTTCTCATAAAAGACGGGAACCAGAAGGAAGGATTCAATTTGGCTTAACTAAAACAATGGCAGTCTTTGTTAGTGATTTAAATGCGTCTGATTTAAAGTTTAAACTTTCTGTTTGGTTTTGCTCAATACGATGCCAATAATTAATAATACATATTTGCAATTGGTTAATTTACTTTTCATCAATTCATCTTGCCAAAACTTATTGATCAATAAATGTATTGGGCATAGTATTTGGCGTTAAAGTATTTTGTAACCGCACTTAGGAGAAACAATGACAAATTAAATATTACTTAGCAATTTAAAGATTGTGTATAGCTAACATTTTGCTAACTGTTAACTAGTTTTCCAAAATAATCTTTAATTGTAATGTTAGGTATTGCAAGTAAAAGAATACTTGAAAATGAACCAGAACTAATAGGTTTGTAGTTATTTAGCAAGCTACTAAATTTAAGACTATTTCTGTTATGGCCGCTATAAGGACTGACTACTAGCCAGGAGACCTCCCTTGTCCACCCTCCTCTCAGTAGAAATTGTTTTCAGGAGAAACGTTGTTTCCTGCACTATAACCTACCCCTGTTGGCAGTATTGAGTACTTCAATGTGACTCAGGAGATCCTACAAAGTTTGTAAAATGCTAATATAGGCTAGGCCTACACTACGTTATTATTTATTCTAATGTAGAAGAACTTGCATAGTTTTCTGTTTGAAATGTGTGTGAAATTGTTCATATACCTTGTTCTTTGCTCTAATGGACTTTGTGGACATGCGTTTAAAAAAAAATCCCTTATAATTCATTTTTGTCATGTTTGATTTTGTGGTGGTTATTTAGATAGTTAATGGTAAGTTATGATTTATTTGTTCAAACAAATATAGCCTTCAATGCATATCTTTTATAATTTCTCTTTGGGAGACAGATTTGTGGGATCCATGCTAGAAATATTTTTTCACGCTAACAAAAATATTAAATATGGGCACATATCAGTAATCTGAAAATTTTACTCCCTCATTATCATCAGTATCGAATTTCGATAAAATCCTTCGAGGCCATCATTCTCAAGATCTGTACTGATCTACAGAAAATTATACACAGGCCTTCATTGCTAAGGAAATACTTTCATACCTTGAAAATCAGTCTATCCATCACGTGAACAAGTTCTGAAGGTGTCCTTATACTCCTTTTTAAATATTTATTTATACTTGGCTGCAGTTTTGTATAATTCTGTTATTCAGCTTTAGTGCGTGATCTTATTGTCAGCTGTTGCAATGCCAGTATATTATGGTCCACCCAGCTAGATATGGGGGATAACCTGAAAAACTTGACTTCAGCACTTTGCCTTCAGTTTGGTTTCTTTGAAAATGCATTACAGATAGAAGGGTTGTTTGGTTAACATTGCCTTTAGCAGCAAACACTTTGTGTAGTTGATTAGTATCTCACATTGCTGTGGATTTTACATATGACTGCAACCCTTGAAAAATGCTGTGTGAGAGAGAATGAGAAAATGAATCAGAGCTATTACCAGAAACTTAAGAGCTGAAATAGTGACCCAAAGCTGCTTCCCCATCTGTCTGTATATCTGCTACTTAAATACTACTATGTGTATTTAAATTACTTTAGCCTCATTTGGAGATAAAACATGTAAAATTATAAAATGTTAATATAATCGGTTTCTAAATTCTTTTGATTCTCTGATTTGAATGAATGAATGCATGCTAAAATTGAAATCTGCTTGCCTTTACTGGTTTAAAATTGTCCATGGCATAACTAACAGGCGGTAATACGAGTTACAGAATGTAAATGCTGTTTTCAAAAACTATAGTAGTGGAAGTGAACCTGGAATTACTGGTGTTTAAGACCTTCAGGAATTCTGTGTGTTGGTGCGCGGAACTGTGTATTTAAATTGTAGAGGAAAGTAATTAAAGAACCAAGAGCTGAGTGTAGCCAGACATTGAGATGGAATTTTGAAATGCATATCTAATGCCATCACTTCCATGCTGATAGGGATGGACCAAACCCAATGCGTTCCATGTGTGCATCACCTCCTACAAGCTGGTGTTGCAGGACCATCAAGCCTTCCGGCGCAAGTCTTGGCGATACCTCATATTGGACGAAGCCCAGAACATCAAGAACTTTAAGTCCCAACGCTGGCAGAGCCTGCTCAACTTTAATAGGTAATATGATGAAGCAGCTTTCTTTAGATGCTTTCTCAATTTTTTTATTTGAGCTGCCATTGTCAGTTTCAATCCTGTCAAACGTACTAGTATTGCATTGTCTATTGTAAATGGTTTTAATTTGCCCTACACGCATTACTGCTGAAATTAATCAATAGCACGGTTCAATGTAAATTGAATTTCCTGGTCTGATGCAGGCAATTCGAATTGTTATATTGAAGGGATGCTGTAATGGTTTGCAGATTGGGTCGTAAAATCTTTTAAAAAGCATATTTTGGTATGGGATTTTTAAGGGGTTATGACATCCCGTCTTCTTGGGTTGGGCCCAACATTTTTTTATCTGAACCTGTTAGACATTCTGGGGTTGAAGGTACAGAAAATGTCTTTTACAGAAAAAAACAGCTGCAGGCACATTTCTGTGGAAACTAGAGATACAGCTGTTTAACTTCCAATCAATACCTGATTATTTTAAGGCCTTATTATACGATCTGAACCATTTACTACCCTATCAGTTTATAGTGTTTCTGACACTTGTGTTAATATTTCCATAGCAGATACTGAATACTTCCTGGTGTGGCTGTGGTCAAAGCTTGAGAATATTGTCGCAAAGAACGTTATTAAATATGAAGCTAGGTAATATTTCAAGAATGATCAACTATAGCTATCCCTTTGTGCTGCTCGTCATTAGCCTTAGCACTGTATCTCTACGCATTGCAATGATGCTTACATCAATGTGTTCTGAGATCTTGATGTTTGAGGTTAAGCAGGCAGAGTGCGTTTCAACATGTACAAATCTTTGATGTCATCCACTCTTCCCAGCCTCAGCATCGTTGGCCACCCTTAATGCCCCACAAGACGTTAGACAGGGCTGGTAGGTCTTCCCAAGGAGGACACGCTTGGCGCTTCCCTGCGGAGAGCCTCCCATGCCATTGTACTCCTTTTTCCCTTGACCAGCTAAAATACTGGGTCCGGAGCACTCAGGGTTCTACTTAAAGTACTTCCTGGTGCACAAAGATGATTGAAGCCTTGGACCAATTATGCATCTTCGGAGAGTCAATCTGTATTTGAGCTGCATATGGTTTAAGATGTTCTTACTTTCACGTACACATAAAACCGGTAAATAGGTTTGCCTTCTAAGGGATAGGCTAGACGTTTTACATCTAGAACATTGGCACGTTTACGCCACATCAGGCAGGACTTCACACCATCTCCAAGTCTATGCCTGAACCATACAAATAGCTAATTGATCCCTGCCCAGGGATCAACCCAATTTTGGGACTCTAATCTCCCTATCTATGTTCTCTACTTTGTTGGCTAACCGAGTGGCGCATAAACTGGTCTTGAGCATAGATGGTGGCATGTTGGCCCAGGAGGCCTTGGTTTGCATCACTGATGTAGTTCTTGTGCATCCCTCAGTGGGGATGACTCAAATGCCACGACTTTCAGTCAGGCTTAGGGCAATCTGTGGCATGCAGCCATGAGTTTGACACCTAAATGCTGTCTAAACAGAGACTGGAACTCAGAAACAGTCAAGATGATGTATCAGCTCTGCAAGCTGCCCCCGCCTAAAAGAATCACTGGTCAAGAGGGCAGGCCACTTCTTGGGCGACGTTTCAGGGTTCACTGTTGTCAACAACTGTAATGTGGTCTGGGCAACTCCACATATGGTCTCCAGATCCTACCAGCTGAACATCACGTGTGCCCTGGATTTTTTGTTAAGAGCGACCTCTGGACCTGTGCCATCCGCTGTTATCAGACTGGTCATTTACATGCATATACATGTCACCACTTGGTAACAATGTGTTTTTAAGCATTCTGGAGCCATACGATTGTCCTCTTGACTGATGTGGTTTAC
This sequence comes from Hiodon tergisus, assembly GCA_025775045.1. Lineage (NCBI taxonomy): Eukaryota > Metazoa > Chordata > Actinopteri > Hiodontiformes > Hiodontidae > Hiodon > Hiodon tergisus. The sequence continues at coordinate 5,082,647 of JAOVYW010000037.1, read as the reverse complement.
TAAGCCATTAGTGATTGTTCATATTTCATATTTAAAAGTGAAAGGTAAAGTTTCAAATCAAAACACCAGTTCCTTGAAATAAAAATATTAACCACACACTTCTGTCACTGCAGTGTCGCAGTGACCTGGAAATAGAGGGATAATGTCTGATTGCTTGTTTTAAGCATTGAAATCACACATTTAATCATTTGATCCAAAATCAAATAAATAGAATTGGATAATCACAATTTAAGTCTTATTCTAATAACAATAAATGTCTGAACTTGGTGTCAATAAACTTTAGATGTTTAATAAAATTGGTAGCACTTTACAGTTGCAACATTCTCGAGCGGTTGGCAGTAAGCTGCAATGTCTACAGCATCAAGAGGTATCCCATGCAATAACTGCTATGGAGATATGAGTACTTTCCGTAACTTCTTGCTTATCGGTTATCTGCACAGCTTCTATTCTTATTTGGTAAATATTTGGGCTGAAACTGTTATAAGCCTGTAGCTGCTTTTATAATGGGCACTTTCTTAATCTTGCTGTCATTAATCCCTGAGTTCTTAGCAAGGCATTTAAAAATGCCAGGCCTTGGAAGATAACTGGATGTTATAAAAACACTTTAATACCCCATTCCAGGCAAAATAAATAATGTAGTAAACGTTTTGTTTTCTTTTTTTTTAACCCAAGAACCAATGTATAAAGGATCCTTTTAAGGCAGACATTGGTATCGAGTGTGGAGGGAAGGTCATATTTTGAGTGTAGGAAACATTGAAAAATGATTGAATTTTAATGTAATTTACATTTGATTCACCATTTCTTCTTCCAAATAAGATAAGATCTTGTTGACTTTGAACAAAAGAATAGTGGAAGATGTCTTGTAACCTATAAGCTTTTCCTTTTAGTAGCGTATCTTGAGTTAAAATAGCCGTTTGTGCTAATTCTTGGTTGCTTGATAGAAGTAGAACAGTAAGAGTCTCTCTTACTAAGTTGTAAGCAAGGGGCAGTGCAATCACTTGGCTCCCTTATTTAGTATAGTTGTTCATTTTTGTTGTAATACAAGACCTGTGTCAGATCCTGTGCTGGATAATGCCATTTTAAACCCCATGCTAAGATAAACATGCCAAAAGTTAATCTTTGCACATGCAAACTTTACTGTTTGGGACTGGCTGATATCAAATTGAGCTCAGTCTAGAACAGTAGCTTTGTGTGTTTGTCTGTTTTTTTGTTTTCACTTGGTATTAGATATGATCATTGGTTCTTTTCATAAATAAAAAAAACTCACTCCAGATGTAGAAAGTTACTCGAGTTTGGTTCTATTGAATACCACAGGTGATTGTTTTTGTAGAACTTCTTATTCTGTCTTCTTCGGCACTCTAATAAGCCTATAAAGTCTAAATCTCAGCCCTGCAGCCCCATTTGACCTAGACAATTTAATCTCAATAATTTAACTAGGGCCCATAACTTTTGCTAGTTGGCAAGCTTTAAAAATTTTTAAGAAAATTGTCTAGCTATTTTTGCGATTTTTAAAAAATTTTTAAAAATTTTTTGTGTTTCTGTGCTTTTCTCCATATAAAAGCACGATACTTTAGTAAATGTGGCTGCTTCACTGCAATTTAAAAAAAAAACAACCTTGTAGGGCTCTGCTGCACTTTGGTGCCTGTTTTATGAATAATCTTAAATAAAAAATTTTTTAAAAACCCTTTGCATTTGCTGTGTGATTTTGCAGTTTCTGCTCGATGTGCTTAACGAAGGTAGTACACCTTCACCCCTTAAGTTGTACTTGGCAGCCATTTCAGCTTTCACATGAAAGTGGAGTCTACTGTGGTATATTTTCTGTCAAGCCAATATTTGAAGGGTGCTCGACCTGGCTCAACCTGTCAGAGAATATTGTCCCACAGTGAAGGTTAAATGTAGTGCTCATCGGTGATGAGACCCATTTTTTAATTAGCCGTCGTATCCGCAAAGCATGTTGGAGAGCTACAAGCCTTCTCAGTGTACAGAGCTTGCTTGCTGTTTTGGGCTTGTCCTGCTTTCCTTCCTAAAACAATTACATCCTTCCATTTGAATCGGTTGGTCCTGCTGGGGGCATCTCCACTATGTGGAGAGGACTAAGTGCTTCCGTCAGTCCGAACAGCTCATCTGCTATGCCTGTTAAGATGCCTACTCCGTAAGCTGCCCCCTCTGAACTGGCCATTCTACCTATATGGCAATGAGCTATATTGGTCTCATCTGACCACAAAATCTGAACTCTGTAACTCCTTTAAAGTGATTGTTGGCCTCTCATTGGCATCTCTCACATGTCTCCATGTTGGAGAAACTGAGTTTTGAGTAATGGCCTGTTCTTGGCAGTGCCCTGGGTGGTGTGATTGTTTATTGACTGTTCTCATTGGGATGTCCAAACACTTGAATATTATTTTGTACTCTTTTCCTAATATATGCATCTTTATTACTTTATCGCCAACTTCTGTAGTGTTCTTTGTTCTTCAAATTCATAGCCTGGCCAATGATCCTTCAACACTGGGGGTTTTATCCAAAAACTGACACCAACTTTAATGGTTCACAGGTGGAGCCCAATGATAAGGTAATTGTGTCCTCATGTAAATTTGTCATCTGTGTAAACTGGGAGATTCCACGGCACAGGGGTTGAATATTTATGCAAGCAACGTTTATTATTTATTTTGCCTAACAAATATTTTCACCATAAAACCAGTTTTTGTTTTAAAATAAAACATCAAACAGCATGAAATTCCAGTGTACCATTTCTAATTTAGTAATATGAGCGATTTATCAGCATTCTGAATGTTTTTTCAAAGCATTGTGTAGCATGTTGCATATCAGTCCGTCTCGGTGACAAAACCTAAATATGTGGTGGGATTTTGCCTCAGTTTGCATTAAAAACGTACTTTTATTAGCTTCTATATCAAAAATATATACCTTTTTTGTTCAAAATTTCATTATTCGAAAGATTACAATCCGTTTTAGCTTGTATGTAAATTTTATTACCACACATATATGCAAGTCTGAGCTTCGAACGTTCAAAGAATCCCATTCTACTACGTTATGATTGTATTGATTTTAAGATGGCTGTTGGCAGATCATAGTTATTAATAACAGAAAAATATTAATTATCTCAGTGCCACTGATGCTCTCTGAACATTGCATTCATTTTGTTTGCTATTGTCTCGCGTTAGAATTCCAGCAGTTGAGCCCAAAATTGCTAGTGTTCTATTGTCGACCCTACTTTTGGTGGCTTTTTTGGCACTCTTCACCCCCTAGAATGTCTCCTGGTACTACTTCTCCATCAATTTGGTGAATAGGGTTCAGGATGTGAATACGTCCTCCACCTTTGATACCTGGTTATCAGCATGTTCAGGATACTGTCGGTCAGAACAGCTTCTTCCTTAGAACATAGTCACTCGTTGAGTTTGATGGGATATATGTAGAATAAGAAGGGGAAAAGTAACTTGCAAATAAAGTTTTTCGAAAATATCAAAAGTAAATTCAGACTGCAGTCAGGCATATTTTTTAATGCAGGTTGTGACTAAATTTTTGGTGCTGGCAGCTATTAAATCCTAGTACCAATTGTTGGTTGGGTAAGAGAAACCTCATTCGTATCATACATTAACTACTGTGTTTATTCGGCTGTTAAATGTTGGTTTATTTGCAAAACTACGATATTTAAACTTTGAAATAACCCTGTTTGAATCCAGTTTGTCATTAGCCGATGTTCAGGGAGAGCACAGCGTCGATGCTCATTTGGTGTAGTGCCGTCTGAGCTTTGGTGTGTTGACTCGACAGGGCTCCTAGTGGCTCGACGTTAACTAGCTTTGTACTGGTTACCTGGGCACCTTCAGGACGTGCCTCTCCAATCGGTGCTGAACCTTTCAAACAAGATCTGTTGCCTGCAGAGTGGAAAGGCAACTAGGTTTGGAAGACGGTCGAAGTAATGAGCCGAGATGCATTAGCACAATTGGTGATTTAAAATTGGAGAATAACAGAATGTGATTTTTGTAATTTGGTGAACATTCCCTTTAATGCCAGCTCACCGATATTATTATTAAAACCTAAGATGCATAACAAACGTCTTCCTTTCTTCCTCCAGTCAGAGGCGTCTGCTGTTGACTGGAACACCCTTGCAGAACAGCCTTATGGAGCTATGGTCCCTCATGCATTTCCTCATGCCCCACGTCTTCCAGTCTCATCGTGAATTCAAAGAATGGTTCTCAAACCCTCTCACTGGCATGATCGAGGGCAGCCAAGAGTACAACGAGGGCCTGGTCAAGAGGCTACACAAGGTAGGACTCAAAGACTTGCTACATGGAGTGCAGTTCATTAGGGAGCACTGGTAGCCAGCACCTGTACTTTATGCAAATGTAGTTTTTCTACAGATTTTTTTTTTACAGACATTGTGGTGTTGGGATTTAATATTCTTTCTCATTTCTTTATAGGTCCTACGTCCCTTTCTACTGCGGAGAATCAAGGCAGATGTCGAGAAGCAGATGCCAAAGAAGTATGAGCATGTGGTGCGCTGTCGCCTCTCTAAAAGACAACGCTTCCTCTACGATGACTTCATGGCGCAGGCCTCGTGAGTAACCATAGAGAGACCAAGAGGTGTATTTACTTAAATTTATTGTCGTCTCTTTCATAAATGGGTAAAAAGCTCAAATGCACAACTGTATGAGGACATTGAGTTTTGAAATTCAGCTCAATATTGAATGCATACAATACTGAATAACTTTGTTCATTCGCTTCTCACTTTTTTCAGTTTTCTATATCGTCACCTGTAAACTATTAGCAATTCTGTCACCACTGCTTAAGGAAGTGATCAATTCCAATAGATTTTAACACTGAAATTGTGTAGCTCTGTAAAATGTTTGGATCTTTGTTGGAATAGTGCTGTTCCCTTTCAAATATGAACCATCACTAATGGGTTACTTTGGGTTCCCTTTATGAACCCTGATTCTGAGCATGTATGACAAATCACGCAAGCTTGCCCGATGTCATCTGACATCGCTGCCTCTTCGTCAGAACGAGCTGAGCAGATTAAGGTTAGGTAAATTTAGGAACTCTCATAATTGTCATTCCTGCCACTTATTCAAAAAAAGGTTTTGTATAGTTGCTGTATTTATGTTTTTAAGGTGCTCTTGCTCTTGCTTTGTACTTGCAGGAGCTATGACTTGCTTTGCCATCCACTGGTCTAGCACACTCTTGTTAAATGTTTGAGAGTAGTCAAAGTCTTGTTGCACCATGCCGACCCTGGACGAGTTGGTTTGCATCTCTCTGTTTGCTTCTACGTTGTGAGGCACCAGTGGGATCTGACTAGTTGCTGTCATTTTCTTAGGTAGATGCATGGTACTAGTCAGTCCTTAACCCTCCATGTTAGAATATGTTCAGGGTCCTGACTCCAGGGCTCAGTGGGACGTGGAGTTTATTTAAAAAAATAATTAAACTAAAGGAATTTCCACCGGTTAGTGGGACAGGGGACTTCCTATGGTCACAGAGGTGGTCCCAGGAACCCCATATGACACAGAGGGCTGGCATATCACATTTTCCTTTGAGTGAAATTTGGGCGGTCCTGTACGGGTAGGGGCCACTTCTCAGACAAGGACCTAGTTAGTTACATCTGGTTGCAGTCGTATATATTATATCAGATTGGTTATAATTACCCATTATTGATGGTTCATATTTTGCAAGGGTTGGGAAGGGTTGTTAACTGTGATTCCCTGAAATAGAAATTCTAACAGTCAATCAATCAATTTATTTTTTTATGAAGTACAAGTTTTCCTTATCACATGTTTCTCTTTACAAGAACAATAATACTATATTACCCAGGCCTAACCCCCAGAAAGCAACAAAGGTACAGAAAGTGGTAACGGTGACAAGGAAAAACTCCCTAAGAAACCTGGCTTACCTGACTGATACTGCTGGGTGTCCTCCGCATAACAATGAAAATTGATCTTATATTTATGGATAATATCACCTAGGAGTAGTATATACAGAGTGAAAAGAAGGGGGTCCTTGTGGTACTCCATTTCGAACTGGCAACAAATAGGATGTGTCATGAATCTATTTTTTAAATATGATCTCGACCAAGAGAGAGCAGTCCCTTATGCCTACATGGGTATCAACACTATTTCAAGAGGATATGGTGATCTATAGTATCAAAAGCAGCACTCAAGTCCAGCAGTACTAGAACAGACAAGTTATCAGAACCCATAAGAATATAATTTATGACCTTTACAGGTGGTAGCTTAGTCTCCTGATAGAAAACCTGATTGAAATGTTTTTAGAATATCATTAGAATTTAGATATTCCAATAATTGCTTCTACTTTCTCCAATATTTTAGACAAAAATGGCAAGTTAGAGACTGGCCTAAAGTTTTTAAGAACAGTTTTGATGACTGACTAAGTTTTTCAATTTCAGTAAGCTCAGTAGGAGAAAAGCTATCAATATACGGTTTAGGATTACTTTCCATAGGAGGTTCTGATTAAGGAAAAATTTCTGCTGAGGTGGAGATCGCCCTCTTCTAATTTCTAAAATTTTCTCACAGAAGAATTTCTGCTACAATACAGGCTTAAGTCTATCCCTTGAATAGGTTTTGTTCGCCTCAATTGATTTGGAGAAATATGCTGAGTAAGCAGCCACCAATGCAATTTGTAATTGTGGACACTTCTTTTCTTGGCAATAAGGAAAACCTCTCTTTTGGATGAGCGACACTTGCGCTCTAATGTTCAACATTCCTTCTAGATTTTACCAACCATCAGTTTTTGCGAAAGAATATAAAGAAAGAATATAAAGAGGCAGAGAGAATTTAGGGTTCTTAAAGAGAAAGTAGTCCATAAGTTCTTGTTAATTATATTTAGGGGACCCACAGTTATGCTTTGGGGTCTACTCATTTCTGAAATCATAAATAGAGATTGTCAATACGTTATTCTAAATAAAATGTGAATTTCTGTTGTAAATTCTCCGCGGTTACTGCGATGCAAAAGCAGGTCAGTATGATCTTCCTTCAGATGGTTAAATTATTAAAATTTTATCCCTTTGCAGGCTGGCTGAATGGGTGTCAGTCTACTTTTAAGGGTATAACGTTGAAGTACCTGCATACAGTAGTTTGCTTGAGCTCTAAAACATATAGAAGACAATACTTTAAATTACAAGGATATGGGAGACAAATCCCAAAAATCTAAACATTTTCTGTGTTCCATGAATTCTGCTGTGAAATATTTATGCTGTGATAAATACAAAATTCATAACAATTTATGTAGACACCTAGTTATAATGCTTGATAATGCACATTTTGTTGCAAGGAATGCAATTAAAACAAGGTGTTTCCAACCATTCTCTCAAGTGTCTTGACTGATCTTGAGATACCCAATTTAACAATAAAATCCCTTAAGCTGTGGCCTCGCTTGTTGGCAAATATTTGTAAATCAGAAATATTGTGCTATTTGAATTGCTTCCTGCTCGTCTTATCTATGTTTTCTCTTCATTTTACTCCTTAACTAGCTCTTTTGTTTTCTATGAACAGCACTCGGGAGACGCTTGCCAGTGGCCACTTCATGTCAGTGATTAACATCTTGATGCAGCTGCGCAAAGTGTGTAATCACCCCAACCTGTTTGACCCTCGGCCTATCCACTCTCCTTTCATCACATCCCCAATACTCTTTTCGACTGCCTCCCTCGTGCTGCGGGCCCTTGACACCTCACCTTTCAAGGTTTGTGTTCTGGGCTGATTCGATGCCGTTAAAGTGCCGTTATTTTTCTTGTTGTAACTTATTTTTCTTTCAGTGTCACATGTCTTGTGTATTGGTGTGTTAACAACAGTAAAACGTATCCCTCTCTCCACCAGCTTTGTGACTTATCCATGTTTGATCTTGTGGGCCTGGAGAGTCATATGTCCAGATACCAGGCCGACGTCTTTCTGCCTCATAGGAAGGTGACACTCCAGTTGGTCCAGGAGATCATGGACTCACCTGATCCCCCACCCCGACCCAAACCTGTGCGCATGAAGGTCAACAGGTACTGAAAAATAAGTTGATATAATTTTTATCTAACATTCCACCGTTTTAATATGAAAGTAATTTTAAAATGATCAAAATTAAACTGAGGTTTTTGTCAACTAGCAAATGTGACAAAGGATAATCAAATTTGAGATACTCACATTTTGTTTATCGGATAAAAACTTTGATCACGGAAACGTCATGCTTGCACTTTAAGGTGTAGTTAGCCTATTGGTGCACCAATGTGACTGAAAGTAATTTCTAAAAATCTGCTGCCTTTATCAAAACGGTAAATGAATTGGACGTCTGAGATTATAGTCATGTTTACTAAATGCCGTATGCTAACAAAATATCAGGTATATTTATCCACATGCAAGGATGAAAGCTTTTTCAGCAATTTTTAAATTTGATGTTATCGTTCTGTGGGAAAGAAATCGGACAATTTCAAAACAATGGCCCCTCCTTGCCTGTTTAATTGTACAATGTGATACGGTGGTGTGACTAGTTTTTAGTTCTTTAGTTGAATATGTAGATTCATTTTTATATTCTTTTTGCTATTTATCCCTGACATATGATTTTAAAATCTTTGAATGTTAAATATTCTAGTAATATTGTAGCAAATATGATAAACTAGTTTCCCCATAATACAGAAGCAACTTGTACATTTACAGTCTCACAAGGCTTTCCCTTGCTTTCCACTTGATTTTCCTCAGAATTTATTGTGGTTAGGACCCTGAGCAGCATTGCAGTGCAAAAGTAATGCAATATTGGTGATACTTCAATTTTATTCTGCATTGCTGTGTTGTTTTCCCATCAACACTAGGAATTGCAGGATCCTAAAAAATGTTTTTAAAATGGTTCAGTGGGAAAGAAATGTTTTTGGCAGGATGTTCCAACCCTTACCCAAGACAGAGGGACGCACAGTGCTACTTGTTAACAACCCCCGACCACCCTGCCCTGGTCCTACAATTTCTCCAGCTCCTCAACCTCCAGTTGTGGATATGACTTCACTGGCTCCACCAAGCACACCGGTACTCCCAGCTCTGCAGGGTTAGTACTCTAATTACTCTAAGGTATTTTGTTAGCTTGTGAATATGCTTTACTTTTACAGTTGTTGAATATTTTAGAAATTTCAATATTAACAAGATCTTTATTATATAAATATATTATCATATAAATGCTACACAACTTATCTGTTGGATTTTTTTAGTTTCTAAAAAAAGTTATCTTAACATTTTCCCCCTTTTTAAAAAAACTTATAATTTGATCATATGTGAATACTATTCCGTATACTTGGGAGGTAAATGTTCAAAAGTTTTCTATTTGAAAAAATTATTCAGGAAAAACTTAATTTTACATTTAAATACATACATTTAAATTGCAACCTAACAATTAATGGTATTTAAAGGAATGTAGTTTTAGTATTACTTTAGCAACCCATCTCTCTGGCTTTGTGACCCTTGCTGTTGGATTAGACCTGAGATACTTCTGTGACTTTTTATGCCTGTGATTTGTTACATACTTGTATATATTTATTAACATTTTTATTAATTATATATTTATTTATTTATATTTTAACATATTTTATCTGTTATCCATAGGGACAATGTGCCCAACCACACCTACTACACTCCTACAACCTCCTTCATCACCCAGTGGTTCTACAGTCGTGACGGTGTGTGCCGGGGCTGGTACTGCAATGCGGCAGGGAGCCCCTGTACCTGTTCAATCTCTGCACGCACCTGCTGTGTCCAGTGCCCCCCCGCTGTCTGGCTTCACCACCACTTCCAGTAATGCAGTAACCCAGAGGGTTCTTCTCAGCCCAGACATGCAGGCTCGTCTCCCTTGTAAGTGAAGTTGATGACCTCGAGAGATATAGTCAAGTATTTTCTCTCTTTAGCCTAGTAAGTTTGTTGAAAGTTGTCTCTCTCAGGAAAACTTATTTAAAAATAACAGGTGTTACTGTACTTAAATGTGTTGCTTTCAGATATGAAATATGAACCACCACTAATGGGTAATTTTCCTGAAGAAATTGATTAGTTCACTAATCAGGCAAGACATCAGACAATTCCGATTGTTAATTTGGTACATGTGTCTGGTGTTTCATTTACTGAGGTTCAGACCTTGAGAGGTTCTAGACTGCACAGAACAGAGGCTCTGAGCCTAATCTGTGACTGGTTTGGAATGGGGAGATGATTCATTTCCCCCACTGATTATTAGTAAAAAGAGACACAGGGTGTACATGTCATAGATGCATTGGCAGACTGCTGGCAGATGGGCCTTATGTTTGCATATCCACCATTATCGATGCTCCTGTTTGTCTGGAAATTGATTCTGTCTGGAGATTCATTTTGTCTGTCTAGCAAGAACTTGCGGGTTGCACCGCATTGGTCCAGGAGAGCATGGTTTGCAGCTGCTGTACAACCTTCTGTGATAATTTCCCAGTTGCTGCAACCATCTCAGGTCGCCTTCTTCTCTGGGGCTGTACTTGACAGAAATTATAACTTGACATGTGTCTCCTGGAGCAGGACAATTTTCTAAGGGGGTACTTCTGTGAAGTGATTTGTCTGTGTCCAGATCTTGCTTGCTCTTCTCACATGGAAGGGCAAGGGTTATCCTTACCCTGCCTTCTTACCTATGACCGTGTCATCATTCCCTGTGAACCAGTCAGTGGAACCAGATGCTATCTGTCTCCCTTCTTTCCAGTCCGACCGAGTGAATCTCCTTGTCTAGTGAGAGCACTGGCGTATTAAATGTATAGAAAAGAAAGGCTTACGCCAGACCGACCAATTATTCATCTTTTACTGATCTCATGGGACCAGGCCCTGTTCACGCTGAGGCTTGTAAGGTTGCTCACTGAGACTGTATATATGGCTTATCGGCTTAGAATTTCCCCCCCAGCTGATAAGGACATGGGTCACTCCTCTAGAGGGAAGGGTGCATTTATCATGGATATTGGCTGTATAGCGGTCCGGGCAAACCCTGCACAGCTTTGCCAGGTTCTATTTGTTGAAAAAGGTGTGGCACCCTGGATTTTTGTTAAGGGCGTCCTCTGGGGTTGAGCCCTCCACTGCCCAGTGATTTAAGCAATTTTTTTGGTATCCTGTTCAGTATGTGTTTTGTCATGCATCTGTCCTCATGACAGATTGGGTATTGGTGGGTGTTGGTGATGGTTCATACTTGTTGAGTTTTTACCATAATCTGGTTTCCCTGAAAATCACTCTTCAGGGTTTGTCTGGTAATGCAATGGCTCAGGAAAAAAAATACGAAACAGAACTTTCATGGCAAACCCAATTTCTAATATTGCGATCCCATGACACTTTGCGCTCTCACTTGATTTTGCATAACTACTTAGTTCTTGGTTTCTTAAGGAAAATAACCTATTGGTGACTGGTTCCCTGAAATTTTAATATTATGCAAGGTTATGGTAATAACCCAACATTTTTATCCTCTCATTCTCCCTCTCTTACTTAGCTGGGGAAGTGGTGAGTATTGCTCAGCTGGCCTCTTTGGCAGGTAGACCTGTGTCCTCCTGCCAGGGCAGTAAGCCTGTCACCTTTCAGCTGCAGGGCAATAAGCTTACCCTCTCAGGCGCCCAACTGCATCAGGTGGCTGTGCCCCAGCCCCGGCCCATCCAAGGTCAGTACTTTTTAGATGAATGTTGTTAACTGTCTGTTTTGGTTTGCATCTTCATATTCGTTGCATTGTTTATTTTTTTGTCTTCACTGGTTTTTGTTGCACTACGTTGAGCCCTATTTTGGTCTGATCTCTCAATTCTGCAGGAAATGTAGTACACCTGGTGTCCAGTGGGGGACAACATCACCTGATTAGCCAGCCAGCACAGGTTGCAGTGATACAAGCGGTTAGTCAAGGAGGGGGAGGCACAGTTAATTCCCACCGCCCCACAGCCCCTCTTGGGCATACTGGACTAACACTGCCTCTCAACACTTCACAAGGTACTGTACTGTGTTTACTCTAACGAGTATATGAAGTATTTCGAGAGTTTCTATTAAGTTAGTACTGACTTATGTCTGACAAAAGACAAAAAATACTTATAGCACGGACATTCTCAAATGAACTACTCTTTACTTTTCCCCATTTTTAGTGTTATTGTTATGCAGTTCAACTATTTTATTCTCTTTTGTTCCCTTAGGGTCCTCCTCCATGGTAACAAGCTCTGGGATTGTTAAGATTGTAGTGCGTCCAACTGCTGGAAAAGATGCTGGAGTCCCCACACTGGCTGTCCCTCCATCTCCCCGTGTTCTTCCACCACCCCCTCTTTCCCTGCCTCTTCATGCCAGCACCAACCCTTCCTTAAGACAGTCAGCTCCAGTTCAACCTCAGCATCGGCTCCCTGTGCCCCTATTCAGCCAGTCTGCACCACCTCGGATTCCTACTTCAGCCACAACCAATTCTCTGCCACTTCGTCCAGTACTAAGGGTATTGCAAGGAGGGACACCTTCGGGCATGGAGCAAGGTGAGTGGAGGGTGGGAAAAGTGAAGAGCTGTGCGTGAATGTTGGAACATGACATATTGCTGTTATATCAAAAGTTTTAATTGATTCATTATTTTTACATTTTTTGTTATCTTTTTTAAAGCTCTTTTTAAAGATAATACTGTTAAAAATGTTAAAGAATAGACCATTAAGCACTTCATATACCTATAGCCTAAAATCGTTTTATTTCTATCAAGTAATGCTGATAAATAATTGTACGGTCTAAGGTATACGTTAAAATTCATGAGTTTTTGTTGTCCTTAGTGGCTCAGTTGGAGGCCCACCTGAGCACTATGAGCTGGAATTTCAAATCCAGCTCTGATCACTTGTTGATGGTGACCAAAAAACATAGTAGTGCACAATTGGCTGAGCAACAATTAAAAAAATATTAAATTAGTAAGGTTAGCTAGCTACCAAAGCAAGAGTACATCTCGCAATCTCCAGCATGCCAGAAGGTGCCATAGGGTATTGTTTGACGCAAATCTTTTATCAATTATGTGTGAAATCTCTGACCTGATTAAAATAATCCCAGGGTCCCCCCTCGGGGTGAAATTCTCCTTTAATAAAGAAATAGATTCTCACAATTTACACATAATACTAGTTATAAAACTGGCCTATTATTCCCTGAGTTGAGGGATTCTAACTCAATTCCATATATATAATATACACACACAAAAAATATGGGAATTATAGTGCCTAAATCTGTATTCCAGATATATCCCCATGTTTGTATTGATAAGCTAATGGTTAAGTACCTGGAAGAGTCCTGCTAATTTGGTTGCCTTAAGCTGCACCTCAATGTTGTCTTGATGTTTGAGAAGTTTGTCGAAGATTCATAATTGAAATGTTCATATAGTCGCAAAGGGAATTGGCCAATGTGCGGAATGGAAAAACAGTGCTATCCTAACCCATAACATTTTAAAATAAACTTGTGTGTGTGTGTGTTTATATATATTTTTATATATATATATATATATATATATATATACACACACACACACACACACACACACACACACACACACAGGGTTTCATATATTTTATCAATGGAAAATACTGCTGGGTAATTATTGGTCCAAGTTTTTAATAGCATAAACTTGTGCATATTTGTAACTGTTTTTCTCTCAATTCCATTTTCCAGTCCAACTGAATACATCATCAGGGCGAGAGGATGGGAGTGATGTCATTACCCTCCGTATGGCAGCAGCTCCAAATGTGGGGTTGCTCAGTGGAGGACAAGGTGGCCCTCGAGCTCGGACTCAGCCTCCCCCACCTCCACGCTCCCCCTTCTATATGGTGTGCTCACAAAATCTGTGTTGTCTAAATGGTTCCTTTGCTACATTTGTGAAGAACTGTGTCACTGAAAGTGATTTTTTTCTTGGCTATAAATAGTACAGTTAGTGGACAAAAAATGAAAAAATCTGGGTTAGCAATTACCAATTTTAAGGCTTGGCCTTTTCCCTAAGTATCCATCCTCAAAAATCTTTTAATCACGAACTACTGAAAATATTAACGTTTGGGTGACATGTGATGTCAGTCGCGTGGATTTTAGGTAGTGTAGTTTCTGCTAGTTAAATTTAAAATAATTATGAATATATAAAGCGATTGTCGCCTATTCAGTGGGTGTGTGTAGTAGCAAAATAAAGATGTTTAAAATCTTTATAGCTCTGGCTGAATTAAGCCCTGCTTACAGGTATATAAAATTATTATATTTATGTCTTATAACAGACAATATTTTTAATGATATTATTATACATTTCCTTTCAAATACAAAATATGAACCATCACAAATACTGGTAGTTATTTCCAGGCAAGTGGTTTGTGATGGTGAACTGTGGTGGATACTTCCTCATAAAGCCGAGGACACTGTACCATTGTTTAAAAAAAAAAGTGTTTTAAATGTCTAACTGAAGAAAAAAAAATTCAGGGCCAGTTCGGTATATGCAAAGCAGAAGCTACCACACAGGTGTGGCTTCTCAATGAATTAAGATATCATCATTGGGGAGGTGTATACTCCATCAATCTTACCTTTAAATGACAAGGTTGCCTTGGTTTAAGATGACCATTTGTGTAGTCTGGATGGGAGCAGTTGTAAAGTGTTATGGTGCATGACGTGTTATTGATATTCCCTCCTCTGCCTCTAGATCTGAACCCATTCGTGTATTTATGGGAAGCTCTAGCACAACACTGTTTTCCACTTCTGTCAACTAGGTGTGAGTTGATAGTTTGCCATGCTAGAGTCAAAATTGTCTTGCGGAATTCCAGTTGCGGTAACAAAGCAAGGTTAATGCTATAATGAGACCTGTTGTGCTTAAACCTTACATATATTTTATGTTCCATTTCGTCTTACAGTCCAAACCAGGAAAATTCATGTTGTTCGAGTATTCTTGTCCACCCACTCTTCTTTCTTTTAGTATGGCAAATACCGTAACCTGTCAAGAGTGTGGCAGATAAGTGCACCGGCAATTATACTGTCTCCAGTGTCAAGTTTTTTCATCTGTAATGCCTATAATATCAGACTTGTATAGAAGTGTTTATGGGGGAAAAACAAACTTTAGCTTAGCACTGATGAGAGAGAAATGATGGGAGTTGGAATTCTATCTCTGCAATTTAGAGCGACCCCCTATTCATTCCTCAGGCCTTGCAAGGTTACGGTACTGTTAGTGAGGGAGACTGGCACAGAACCATTGACTATTTTTGTGCTAAACAGGTGATGACTACACAAAACTTTTCACAGTGCCAAATATATTTGGAATCCATATGTATGTAATTGTTTCTCTAGCTATTCCATTTAAATGCTAACCCTGCTTTGTCCTATTCTCCCCTTAGTCATGGCTAGCGGACCAGTGCAAGTGTCAACGAGAAGAACGCCTCAATAGAATCTTGCGGATCAATGAACAGCATTGCAGTGCTAAGCCTGTCTATGGCCGTGAAGTTCTCGATTTCCTCACTTTTCTCCCTCAGTCCTTCCCATCTCCAGCCTCTATCCTTCCTGGAGAATGGGGTCGTGCAGGGCACATTCACTGTTTATCTGCACAATTACCCCGCCCTGACTCCTATTGGGTCCAAAGTGTGGCTCTGCGCAAGGCCATTCACACAAATGAGGAGAGGCTACAGCTTCTGGCTGAGGTCATAGACAGGTAGCTATGTCATTTAGTGTGTTCTTCCACACTGTGAAGAGTCGCACATAATACTGAACTGCTCATGAATAGTGTACTTATTATAATCTTTAAATTATAATTTTTTTGTTTAATTTCAAATCTCTAATCTGAAGTGTTGTTCTCCAATAGATTCATTTTTGTTATCCCACCTGTGGAGGCACCACCCATCAGCATGCACAGCTGCCATCCGCCCCCTTGCCTGAGCCACCACCAGACAGTCTTCTCCTCAGTTCTATGTTCAAGGCTTTCTCCCCTCACCCGCTCCCTGCACCGTATCCAGTGCAATATGAGGACCCACTTCCCTGACTTAAGACTTATTCAGTATGACTGTGGTGAGTGCCTTTTTTCCGCCGGTTGGGTCTACTATTGTGGTGCTAGTGCTTCCTGCTAAATTGGCAGATGAAAAGATGAATAAGGCGGGTTAATACACTGAGGCTTTTCTGGCCTGCCCGAGCAATTCCAATACCCTTCTGGTGGCTTACCAGGCCAGGTTATTGGCTTCAGTTGTGGGTGAGCTTGGTCCCAATCATGCGAGCTGGGAGATTGGTGTGCTTCATCATCCACCAGGGTAGCATGGTTTCACCCAGTCTTCAATGACTGGTTACCAAGATTCTACTGTGGTCACATCATCTCTCACTCCAGGCGATTAATCTGCCAGGAGAAATGAATGCAGCCGCAAATCTGACAAGAGGATTTGGCATCAAATGGAGGCTCAAACTGCATGTTGTGAGATTCATTTTGGATATGTAAGAATCAGAAGTTGTAAAGCCACTCAGTTTCCGGTAAACTAAGATTTATTTGACAAGATTTATTTTTACAACGAATGTTAAATTGGCTAACATTAGTTGGAGGGATACACCAGGTAACAAAGGACAGCTCAATTATAAAGAATATGAACAACCTTTCCTCCTCTTATATTGATTAGTTTTCATTTTGTTTACTGAAAAGTCAGATATTTTGTCTTGTGGGAGACCCATGGTTCAACTTTTAAAAATAAATTATGGCAGTCCAAAAAAGTGATATAGCTGCAAGCAGCAATGATGGGGGCTTGGGATAATGGGATAATCATTGGTTATCATTAAGTTTTTCAGTTAAAAAAATCTAGTGTGATGGAAACTTGATTTAAAACTATTGCAATAATGCTGAAACTTCGGTGGCCACGGTTAATTTTGATATTTGCAAATGGCTTTAAATTGATTCTTATTGGCGCTATGTTTTTTGACATAGAAAATTTATTTTGATAATTTCTAAAGAGCATCCCAAGAACAGATTATTGAAGGTTGCTTGTGGATACGATACAAACTTATTTTGGAGGATGCCATTTAAGTTTTGCAAAAAATTTCATTGTGAGAAATACATCGTGGTTGACTTAATGGGTCATTGAAGCAAATTTGTTCCGTATGAGGAGAGGAAACCAGGTACCAAGTTTTGTGGGTCTTAAGTTAAATGGTCAAGAGTTAAATGGTTTGCTTCACACCACCATGTGGGCAATCTCCCCAATATTAATATGGCAGACAGACAGAAGTTTTTTTTAATGATCTGGGTTTTATGGTTTTATTGGCTTTTTGCTTAATGGTAAAGTAGTATTTAAATAATGTTTCAGTTAGCTGGTCTATGGTTATAACTCGCCAAACTTTGGGCCATAACGCTTTTAATTTGTTGGGGTCCATCAGGATGTTTTCGTTACTTTGAAGTCAGGCTGGGAGATATGGCCAAAGATGTCAATATCGATAATTATCACAATAAATGTCAAGTAATTATTTCTTTCTAATTTAAAGCCAGATTTTTGCTCCCGAGTGAAAGTTGAAGAAACCAGACAGTTAATTATGGTTTTGAACTATTCTTTATGTTTAGAACATGACAAAAACTTGCCAAACAGTGGATCATTTCACAAATCTGAGGTAGAACATTCAAAACTATTTCAACATATAAAAAAATGCATGAGTAAAATTAAGTAAAACCCTTTTTCAGTCCTATTTTCCTCAACAAAATAAATATCTTAATAGATTTAGCCCAACTCCACTGTTTCTGCTTCTTGCCGTTTGAGATCTCCCTTCACCTTTTTGGTTTGGTTTGCGCTTCTGTGTTCTTTTGCTGCTCTTAGACTTTGCTTAACAACCTCACATGGCAAGTCTTTTTCAAAGACCTAGTGAGAGTGCTGGTTTAATACCGTCACTTTATTATTATTTGTCTCAAGTGAAGGGCACTTACACTAAGACTGATACCAGCTAATGGACCCCAGCGTACCAGCTACATTGAATGCTCAGTAAGATATCAGTAATTTCAAAACATGAATGTATTTATGATTTTCCATTGAACAGGGAATGTTAATTTTTTATTAGTCAGCTCTACACCAAAAGTATGTCTTTTAATTAGATTACAATAATTGCCGTTGCAAAGGGAAGGAAAATAAATATGTTGAATAGAATAGCTCAGTGCTTTATGTTAAAGGATTTTTCTAATGTCTGACTTGCCAGTAAAATTTTTCTCAACAATGTATCATCCACTGGCTTTAATTTGAATTGTAAGTAAAATGAGTCTTGTGTAATGAGTGAATAAAGTGACTGAGCTTTCTTTTGTTTCATGTCAACAATTTCCTCGTACTTCAAGCTGGTCATGGGCACTGTACTTTCTTCAGTGTCGCCCATTTCGCTTATTCCGCGTCAGCTACAAGCCTGCCAGCCACTGTGTCTGTAAACAATAGGATGTGCTGACCTCTCACCGTGCAACTTAACTGGCACGATGCATACCTCCGTTCCTGCGACATGATTGGCATTTGGCAGTTCATGTTTCGTTTTTGTGATCAAAATTAAATTAGTGTCAAATTAATTTTATCAAACATTTGTTATATTTCTATCGAGGAAAATATTATCGAGATAATTATTTTTATCGTTTTATCGCCCAGCCATACTTTTGAAGTACTTTTCCAATCACTTTCAAACAAAGTTTTCCTGTCATTGTTTACGATGTCCCTTCTTTGTTTAGGTAAACTGCAGACAATGCACTTCCTGTTGCGGAAACTGAAGACTGAGGGCCACCGTGTACTGATTTTTACCCAGATGACTCGCATGTTAGATGTGCTGGAGCAGTTCCTCAACTACCATGGCCACATATATCTGCGACTGGATGGCAGCACCCGAGTTGAACAGAGACAGGTGAGGGAACTACCCTAAGGCTGTATTCTCAGTTTAGGTTCAAGAATGTAATGAAAAATCTGTTTCCTCTACAACTATATCCTTTAGGTTACTTTTTCATGTTTGAAACTGGTAGTCTATATAAAAATCTTTTTTTTTTTAAACGTTTTTTTCCCCCCCATGAAATAAATTGCTCTAGCAACTTTAGACTCTTCAGGTAGTGAATATTTCTATTTCAGTAGGCTATATTTATACTGCATGTTTTGCAGGTACTTTTTAATGAAACTGCCAGTTGAGGACCAGTGAGAGGCATCTGTTTCTCAAACTAGACGCTCTAATGCATTTGTCCACCTGCACAGTTGTGCATTTGGGCCTCCCACTCCTCTTTCTGTTCTGGTTCGAGACAGTTTGTGAAGGGAGTAGTACACAGCGTTTTACGAGATCTTCAGTTTCTTGGCAATTTCTCACATGGAATAGCCTTCATTTAATTTCAAGAATAGACTGAGTTTCAGAAGTAGTACAGAAGTTCTTTGTTTCTGGCCATTTTGAGCTTATAATCAAACCCATAATTGCTGATGCTCCAGGTACTCAACTAGTCTAAAGAAGGCCAGTTTTTTAACCAGCACAACAGTTTTCAGCTGTGCTAATATAATTGCAAAAAGATTTTCTAATGATCAGTTAGCCTTTTAAAATGATGAGCTTGGATTAGCAAACAACGTTTTTTGGAAGGGCTGTGAATTTGTATCTTTATGTGCATCAGTTTGCTAAAAGATGAATGTAGTGGATTTGATGTACTCCTAACTATGCTGACTAAATTGAAAGTTTCTCTTGTATGTTATACATCTTCCAGTCCCAGTGTTGAGATTCCTGTTCCTCTTACAGGCTCTAATGGAGCGCTTTAATGCAGACCGCCGGATCTTTTGTTTCATCCTGTCCACACGGAGTGGAGGGGTGGGTGTTAACCTAACAGGAGCCGATACAGTGATCTTCTACGACAGCGATTGGAACCCCACCATGGACGCCCAGGCCCAGGACCGCTGCCACCGAATTGGGCAGACCAGAGATGTCCACATCTACAGGTAGCTACGCTCATGTGTTTTAACTATTGGGCACACATTAGCACACTGTCCACAGCCCTCAGACTGATTTAGTGAGTTTGGTCTGGTACTGTGTCATTAATGTTGCCCTGCTCATCTGAAGGCTGATCAGCGAGCGTACAGTTGAGGAGAACATTCTTAAAAAAGCAAATCAAAAGAGAATGCTTGGGGATATGGCCATTGATGGAGGCAACTTTACCACAGCTTTCTTCAAACAGGTATGTACTATATGCGCATAAATTAGAGGAACCAGTACAATAAATGTTTTTCATTGTCTTGGTGGGGGATTATAGCATTGCAGACTTGTGTAGCTCCAGTCTTATTTGCAGCATTAAATACGTTTACAGCAAACAATCAGAGAGCTGTTTGATGTGTCAGAGGGGGAGAGGAAGGAAACGGAGCCAAGTCTGCCTTCCCGGCCCGAGGAAGAGGAAGCTCTTAATAAGCAGCATGCCACTATTCTGGAGCAGGTAATGCACAAGAAACATCACTGCAGAATTCCTTTTAAAAAGTGTCACAGATTACATTTATAACAAGTTGTCAAAGTAAACTTTTTTCCTGCAGAAAAAGATGGAAATGGTTCCTTTTTTTGTGCAAAGTTTTGCTGTGGATGTGTAAATGGACAGACACATTAGTTTAAAAAAATGCAGAAAAACCACACTTCATTTGGTAAATGTGAAAAGAGTGAAAGAGACAGACCCGTGGCTGGTGATATAAGGTGATCGAAGACTAGAACTCAACTAAGACCATAATCTAATTAAATTTATTTTAGACAGTTAGCCTCCAGGCTCAGTTTAAACTTAGATCTGTATTTCCAACTCCTTAGTACGCCTCGCTTTATAGAATAAAACCTGAATTGAAAGTCTAACATTGCTATGGCATCTTAATGGCATGGCACCCTTGTGTAAATTCTATTTACGTGTTGTAGATATTTTGCATTTTAACAATCAAAGTTGTATAAATATAACTCAGTATTGTACATTTGTTGATTTAGTTGAATTTATTGTATTTTTGTAGGAAATAAGGTTTGTTGCTATACTAATTTATAAATAAATTCACTCAAAGTCAGTAATTGAACTGAAATAACCTAGCACAACCATAAAGAATAATCTACCACAAGCAACTCTGAATAGAGCAACAATTATGGGCCTTCCAAGTGGCTCAGGTGATAAAGGCATTCGCCCAAGCTCTGACTGCAACTCATTTCATGCGAGCTTTATATGCCTGTAGAGAGGAAAATAGATGGGTTGTTGGAAGGCAACTTGGATTGGAGGAGAGTTCTTCAAACCTGGGTGGTTTGATTAATAAAGATCATAATACTGAATTAGAAATGGTACATTTGGTACGTATGTTTTGATATTTAATTTTAAAACACTGAAATTCATAATTGTAATTATTGTAAGTTAATATTGGTTTTATGTTTGGAAATATTTCTATGACAGATATGTAGCTCCAGGTTTCCACAGATGAAAGAAATTGCCATAAGAAAATAAATTACCTTAAAATTTGCCTCCACATGTGAACCTTTTAAAGTTGCTGGATAAGAAACCCACTGAAGGGTCATTGTCAGGCTGAAGGGAAATTAAGACCAAAGAGCATTTTACATAAATTGGCTATAAAGTAATACAAATGAGCACACCACCCAGGGACTGCTAGGAACAGGCCTCCACTAAAAACTAAAAACGGTACTCAAATGACTTTGAGAGAAGCCATGGAGGACAACAATCTCTTTGAAAGAGTTGCAGAGTTCAGTAGCTGGGAGTGGAGTAATGGTGCACCAGTCAACCATATCAAGAGCTCTGCATAACACTGTCCTGTATGGGTGGGTGGAAATAAATTTTCCGTTACTCAAAAATTACCATCTGAAATATTTGCTAGAACGCATGCCAGTGACCCGGCTGCAAGATGGGGGGAAAAGGTACTGTGTTTTTTGTAGTGTATGGTGGTTGCAGCATCGAGCTGTGGGGATGCTTCAGCAGGGACTTAGCGTCTTGTTAGAATTTAAGAAAGAATGGATGTAGCAAAATATTACAAGAGAATCTGCTTTAGTCTGACAAAAAACAGAACCTTGATAGGAAATTAACCCTTCAGCAGGACAATCATCCCAAGCACAAGGGCAAAGCAACATTGCAGGTGAATGTCCTACAAAGTCCTGATCTCAATCCCATTGATAATCTGTGCCACTATTTGGAAATTGTGGTCCACAAACATCACCCAACTAACCTGAACAATCTGGAGAAAATCTACCAAGAAGAACGGGCCGAAATAACTTGGCCATTGTGTGTACAACTGGTACATTCTTACCCAAAAAGACTTGTTATTGCAGCAAAAGGCAAGCAAATTTTTTTTTTTGTTAATATGCAAACATAAGACTTAATGAAAAGTGGTTCCTCAGTGCTTGACGACCATGTTCCCTTGGGAATCCTGTGTGAAAAGCATCTTTGGCTGCAGGTCAGAGTCCTCTTCCAAGCCGTTTTAAATAGTGTATTTAAACAAAATGTGACATGCAGCCTCTTGACGCAGGACAGCAATTGCGTTTTTTTTAAGAGGCTGAAATGGCTCATTTGATTTAAGTTTGTTTCTCTGTGTCCCCGAAATTTAATAAAGGTGTGAACAACATCCTGGTGTCCGAAGACTCAGACTGGACACGCCTCAAATGTGTTATCAGTTCTGACATAATGTAATTATATGAAGTGAAGCAACATTTGTTCCGTATTTAAGAAGTTCCATATGGCTATAAATAATTTTATTTTGGTTTCTGTTCTAATCCATGTCAAGAGTTATACAG
The DNA here is from genome assembly GCA_025775045.1 of Hiodon tergisus. NCBI lineage: Eukaryota > Metazoa > Chordata > Actinopteri > Hiodontiformes > Hiodontidae > Hiodon > Hiodon tergisus. The sequence goes on along the minus strand of JAOVYW010000037.1, from coordinate 5,059,986 downwards.
TATACTCATTTTCACAGGTGGATGCTGATGCTATTAATTGGAAGTAGCCTGCTTGGGAGTACTGCTCTTTAGATTTAAACTATATTATATCAAACTATGATGACATTTGTAGCTTGCTTTCTACTTTGCTGAAAACATGCCTGCTTTTTAACATTTTGATTTATAAATATTAAATGTCTTTAGCAGTTTATTGCTACTTGACCTTTTGTGTGTGTCAATTTATGTTAAGGTAATCGAGCCACATTCATTTTTTTTATGGATTAATTCAAATGCTGTCAATGAAAGCCAGTCTGTTTTGCAATTTAGAAAACTGTTATAATTTATGTCAATCTTTAAAGAGATATGGATTAAGTGTAAAATTGCAAGCTATGGATAAGAATGCTTACACATCCTTAATTTTACAGTCATTACAGTTAATGTTACATTTTATTTGCAGGCCCTGTGTCGTGCAGAGGATGAAGAAGACATTGTTGCTGCCTCTCAAGCTAAGGCAGAGCAGGTGGCTGAACTAGCTGAATTCAATGAGAGCATCCCATTGGAAGATGGTAGTGAAGCAGCAGTGAGAGAACAGGAAGAGGAGGAGTTATCCAAGGCTGAGCAGGAAATAGCTGCCTTAGTTGACCAGGTAATCTCACAAACGGGGGGGGGGAAAAAAAGACCCTGTAATTGATAACTTGGTTTTGCTTTTAAAACGATTGAGAATACCAGAAAAAAGTCAAATTTATGTTCTGAACACTAATTTTTATTTCCCAGCTTACTCCTATCGAACGCTATGCGATGAATTTCTTGGAGGCCTCACTGGAAGATGTTTGTAAGGAGGAACTAAAACAAGCAGAGGTAAAAGTTCTTTGAAATCACGTCATAAGTGCAAAGGTTTTAAAACTATGTTTTAAAAACATATATTTGGTTTAAAAATGACATGTAAATATTGTCCTGGAATTGGAAATTGACCAAATTCTATTAATCCTTCTAGCCAACTGTCACTGTTAATGTACTAAAGGGCCAGACTTTAATCTTTTCTTTATTTACAGGAGCAAGTTGAAGCTGCCAGAAAGGGTCTAGACCAAGCTAAGGAGGAGAATCTGAAACGACCTTCTGACAACGAGGATGAGGAATTTTACCAACTGCCTACAGCTGAGGAGCTTGTGCTCAGTACTCCCAATCGCCGATCCCGAAAACACAAGGTGAAGGGAGCCCCCTCTACCAGGACCAGTGGAAGGCTCAGAAGGGCCACAGTGATGGTAGACGTTGACCCTAATGCGACTTTGATGCACCATTCAGTTGAACTGGATAAGGCTTTGAACTTGGAGCAAAGTATGGCACATCCAGATCTAGTTTCCCAGATGCATCCCCCTGGAAAACCTAATTTCCCTGTTAATCCTAAGCAGAAAGTCACCACTCCACTACTGCCAACATTGAGAGACGTGTCAGAGGGTGCTTGCTGTACTGTGGAAGGAAGTGGTGGAAATAAAGAATTTTCTTCATCAGTTGCAACCATGCCTGCTAAAACAGGTATATATACCCAACCCCAGACCACTCCACCTCTAACAATGGTTATGGAACCTGAAAAGTATGGAGTGGTTTGCTCTGCCTTCTCTGGGACAGAGATGAACCACTCCCCCCCCCAGCCCCATCCCACTGCCCTCTTGCCTATGGCATTAAAAACACCATTGGCCTTGTCTTCGTCATATTCCATTAGCAGAGAGAAGAGTGAAGACCAGATGGACAGTGTTTCTCAGGCACCTTTTGTTGTCACAGGGTCGGAAAAATTAAAACTGAAAGAAGCTTTGTTCTCTACATCTGACCTGTACCATGCTTCTGAAATCCAGCTTGATACTTCAGAAACTCAAGACTGTGGCGATGGCACTCCGTCAACACCCAACAAGGATCAAAACCAACAGAACCAGCAATCCCCCACAGTTCCTTCTCTACCTCCAACAATGTCTACTTTATCCCGTTCACCACGCAAACGTCAGTCTGCAGATGGGGAGGTTCTCAGTGGCCGTCTTGAAGACTCCCCATTTGCTAAAGTTCTTCGAAAACTGCCAGGCCGTTTAGTCACAGTGGTGGAAGACAAGGAGCCGCGGCGAAGGAAGAGGGGAGTAGGAAGTGGGCAGCTAGATGGAAGTAGGGAAGACATTAAATCAGCCAAGCAAGAACATGATTCAGAAGAGACAAGCATTAGAACAGCATCTCAGGCTCCAGACAAAATCGGTGCCACTCAGAAGGAGAACAGAACAGCCACACAGTCATGGCCTTCAACATCACCCTTATATAAGCCATCCCAAGATCAAGACCCTCCTTCAGCGAACCCAAGTCTTGGCAGAGGGGGAGTGCCTCCCTACTCCCCCACCCACCATTCCCCTGATATGCCAGTCTTGAGAAATCTGCCAGTGCGGCGGCGGCTAGAGACAGAGTCTCGCATGGCGGCTCAGTTAGGTGAACAGTTAGCTGGAAGAGGAAGAGGTAAAGGAGGCGAGAAGAGGTCTAGTTTGTCCCCAACTTCACCTAAGAAAATGGATACAAACTCGGAAGTGGCTAAAGAAAGCTTGGTTTCTCTGGAAAGTTCTAAATATACCACTTCTCAAGTGAACATAACACCCCCAGGGAAACGCAAAAGAGGTCGTCCTCCCAAGACTCCGCCCAGGGTAACCAAGTCCCTCTCAGAGCCAGCCTATTCGGAGGTAGAAAAAATAAAAGCTGTAGAAAGAAGTCCGTCGCCTTCTACGAAACGCAAAAGGGGTCGCCCTCGTAAAGATGTGGTGAAGACCAGTGAGACTGCTGGAATGAAGCAACACAATTTGTACAAGTTGGCAACTCCTCCACCAGGCAGTTCTGTTAGTCCACATTTAGTTAACATTGATCCAGGAACTTTGAATAGTTCAAGTGTAGGTCCTGTATCACAGTTGCCCCTTTTGAACAGTGACTACCCTCCCGAGGAAAGCTGTGCTGTAGACATCAGTCCTGCATCTCAGTCTAAACAAGCTGCTATGTCTTCTACATCAAGTCCAAGCTCACAGTCTGCCCTTTTACTTGCCCCTTCCACGTTTACTCCTATTCACCCCAACACAGAGAGTCAGGATGGGGCAGTGCATGTGGAAGAAGAGGATCACAAAGGGAGGAATGAAAAAGCTTCATCAGATGCAGATATGAAGAGGGAAAGAAACCAGAGTCAGACTATAAGTAATAAAGACACAGAAGAGAGCAAAAAGGGTAGGATTCCGGAGCAAGTTGAACATGAGGAAGAGGCTTGTGCATCACAGCCAAAGAAGGGGAGAGTTACTGCTTGTTCTTCCAGGCACCAAGAATTCAACATTTCCACTTCCTCGCTGACACAGAGGCAGTCTCAAACTAGTCTTCAAGGTGAGAGGAATGAAGGGCAGAGAAGAGATGATGTTGACAGAAGTAGAATAAACAGGCACTCCATCATAAAACAATCAAGAAGTCGACAGAGCAGCCAAGAGTCTGTTTGCTCATCGCCTTCTTCTGGGTCTTCTCATTCTATTTTGACTTACACATCTTTCTCTAAGAAAGTCCGAGCAAGTGGTGCATCTGCCAAGAGGAAGCAAGAGAAAGTAGTCACCAACAATCAAAGAGAAGGAAATAATACTCAAGTGGAGATTAGTTCATTTCCACTGAGAAAACAAACTGCCTCCAGTCATTCTGGGTCACCCCCTGTCCCTCTGCCATCTTCACTTCTTCCTCAGTGCTTTATCTCATGTTCCTCTTCAGACTCTGAAGACTCTAACAAAGAAAAGGATCAGCGCCTCACCCGAGCTGCCCAGAGAAGATTGCAGAGAGGAGAACAGATGGAGTCAAAGGGACTTCTGGAGGCTGGTTATGGTGACTTAAGCAGAAGGAGAAGATTGTCCATTGGCTCATATAAAGAAGGTCAACTGACAACCGGCACAACTGGTGAAGAGTCAGGTAGAGAAGTGTCTGTAAGGGTCACCAGACAATCATTAGGCTCTCAGTTTTCTCCTGAGCGCAGAACACAATCTAGTGCAATCTCCGTCACTGCACCAGAAATCCTGGGGAAGAGATGCTCAGCACTGAATGCTGCCGCAAAACTTATAGCCATGCGGGGAAGAGGTGGAAATACTGGATCAAACCTAGTGTCCCGGGGAGATAAAGGGCTGGATAGGGAACAAAACTCAGGGGAACAGCACAGTGTCTCAATCTCATTGGCTAAAAGGAGCAGAAAGTCAAGGGGAAGAGGATCGCTAGATTCCCCCCATCTGAATTCCTCCACATGCAGTGCAGAGAATAGCAGACAGATCCCTGACCACTCTAAGCTCTCTGCTTCTCGTTCCACTCGCCTGCGACCTGGCTGCTTAGTCCCCCCCCTGGTTTCAGAGACTAAGAGAGGCAAGAAACAAAATAAAAAGACTGCCAGGAAGGAGGACAGGGAGGGCGAAGAGAGTGGATCAGCAAGGGGACGTAGTGCCAGCAGCAGCATGAGTAGTGAAAGAGGGGAGGGCAGCAGCAGAAGCCGGAGCAGTAGCAACAGCAGTCAACACGCCCACAGCATCAGCTCCCAAAGCACTGGGCCTCCCTGCTCCCGTTCTCGTTCCCTCTCTCGTGCCCCCTCTCCTAGCAGTGACCAGGAGAGAAGCCAATTTGGGGGGGGGGAATGTAGAGAGAAGAGTAAGGAAAGGGAAGGAGTAGGCAGGAGAGAGAGCCGGAAAGACAGACGACAACAAAGAGACTCTGGCTCGTCTTCGCGGAGTAGGGGGCCAGAGATGAGTACCTGCTCCAGTGAAGGGACACCAGACAGGGTGCTACGCAGTGTCGCAGCTCTGGCCGCAGCTCAGGCGCGAACCCCAGCTAGCAACACTCGTTCCTCTTCTACCCACCACTATCGGCAGCACCCTAATACCCGTCGTACTAAGACTTGATAGAAGAGTTTAAGTTCAACTTTGATATTTTTGACACAGGTCCAGTTGAGGACAGAAATGGATCAGATGTACAGCACTATGAATATTGAACCTCACCTTACTTTTAAAGTATGTGCATCTCCTCCTCTCTACTGCCTTCTGCATCCATGTGAGCTGATCACTTATCAGTGCAAACCCAAGAATGGGAAACAGTGACTGACAGCCTCCTTATGCTGGTTGAGTGCGAGGACTTGCAGAGTATTTTGGGTAGTGGGTTTCTTTTGCAGTCCCTGTTTAGTAGAAAGATTTTGAGCTCTGTGAGCCATGGGGGGTGTCAGTTTATACAGACAGTGTCTGATTGTGCTGTCGAACATATGTAATTAAAGGAAAAGTGACATTGAGTACTGTAATCATTTAAGGACTGGAGTTTTAAGTGTCTGTGTTACAGGGTGAGTCAATTCTGATTATACCTTTCATCCACAGATTACTTGTGCAAGAGTTATTAATGAAAGTTACGTTTGTCATGCAACATTAATTGAAAAATTGATAGCCTAGGGTTGATGGTTTTAGGCAGTTTGGTTCTGGAGATATTGTCAGGTGTTTTTGTTTGCTTGTCAGTTTTGCAAAAGTTTCTATCAGTGTAAGACTAAAAGCAGACCTGAGTTTAATCTTTAATGGGTCATGATTGAGTTGTGCTAAACTTTGAATTGAAACTGTCATTTTCTGTACAGCTGACTCTCACTTATAAAACCAGTCTGCATTGTTAATTTGCACAACTGTTCCAAAATTTTGCTTCTGTTAACCTAGTAATTTTTTAATTCACCTTGTCCTGGTACAGCTTATGATGCATTTCTTCAGCTCAATGTTTTTTTTTTCCCCTTTGGAGCTTGTCGGTTACTTGAACATATTTTACCTTGAATGAAAATAAGTTTAATCTCAAGTTATTTAGGTGCATTATTTTTCATCTTCTTTGCATCTTTTCCAAAGCGTCCATCATTGTGATCTAAAACGTCATTTGAAAATTGATTCAAGATCCTTTGAATCAAAGTCCATAAAATTGGCGAGTGCCTGTTTTGCCTTGTATAATGTGAAGTTTGAGGATATGGTTTTCACCCAGTGGACCTATGGAGCGTCTACTTAGGCTTTGCATCAGTGTTACAAAACAAAAATTTGAACTGAAAGAATCAGACTAGTGTCTCTGACTTTTTATTGATCCAGTATGAGGTATGTTTAATTGATAGGTCAGTTTGTTTCAGGAAGCCTTGCCTCTGTGAAAGGATGATTTTTGTCATAAAGGGTGGGGTATGGTGGTGGTCTTTACTTTTCTTTGTCGTTACTTTCAGTTGCTACATTCCTTTGCAATTCCACATTATTTTACTTGAAAAATAAAAAAATAAAAACTAAGAGTTAAATAAAAATACATAAAATTTCAGACTTGTGTTTGTCATTACCTTTGCTCTTTGAAAAAAACCAATGTGTCCCAAAAATAGGCCATGCATATTAAGTTGTAACTAGGGTTGTCACAAATTACTGATACTTGGATACTAGCACGATACCAGATTTTAAAAAAATGGTTATGAACTCCAATTATGCATTTGGTAATACCAAAAAACAGGAAGTCACTCTACTTGTATAATGAAAATTGTGCATTCCATTACTAAACAAAGTAAGTTTAGTAATGTTGAGTTTCACGCCCCTTCCATCGTCTCCTCCACACACTATGTCCAGGGAGAGTACTGGTGTACTATGTGGAGGGAACTAACATCTGTTCAAATAGTTTTTTTAAGTCTGCTATGGATACTGGAAACAGGGCCAGGCCTGGTCCAACCAGAGACTGCCCAGGTTGCTCACAGAGACCGTTTAGATGGCATACAGTCTCAGAAAGCTGAAGATCACCAGCCATTCCACAAAAGAGGGGGCCATTTTTCCTGGGATGCATCAGTTGCCAATATCTACACCACAGTAGTCTGAATGACTCTCCACACATTCACCAGGCATTCGTGGACTCACAGCGCCCTGGATTTGGGATGAGACTGTTGAGGATGGCCTCTAGACCCATGCCCTCTACTGTCATCTGAGTTGTGAGCGCTAATTCCTGCACAGTTGTGTAAATGTCATGCTCAGTGTTTGGTGCCATATGGCTGTCCTTAAAACAGATAGGGTATACTTACTCATTAGGAATGGTTCAATTTTTGTATTTAGAATGGGATGCAAGATCCCTGAAATAGAAATATTAAATGTCACTTGCAACTCGGGAGTAAGGCTGAGGTTGGATTACTGGGCAGTGCTCTTTACCCTTTTGGATAATAGAGTACCAGGTTTTGTAGCTTTCCTGGAGCTCTTTCGGATCGACAGAGCTCTTCCCGTGGTAGTGATCCAGAGACATCTGGGCCTGATGGTTGCAGCATCACATTCTCATCCCTTGAGCCTTTTATGCATGCACTCCCTGCAGGTGGTGTTCAATACTTAGCTTTCTCACTCTTTGTGGAACCACAACCACAAGATAAGTTTCCAAGAGCTGCCTTCAAGTGCTTTCTTGGTGGAACAGACAACACACCAGTACGGTGGACAAATATAAAAAAAAATTGATTCCAGCCTATATTACATAAGCAACTGCGCAGTTTCAGAATCTTCAGTCGGTTTTGCGCTAGCTACTGTAGTTTAGTATAGATCCCTGTTTAAGTGCCTTATTTTAAAGGTACTTTTCTCCCAGCTCTCTCGGTGTTCTCTATAAGACAAGACTGCACCGCTAGAGAAGTGTTCCATTTGAACTCTATTGTTCTTCGTGATCAATTTCAGAATCACCGTAGAATCTATGCTATGAATAATATATCATACTGGCTAAGTGTTCAGTAATTTAAAAATTAAATTACATTAATGGGGTGGCGTGGTGGTTAGCGCTGCTGCCTCACAGCCCAGGTTTGAGTCCCAGCTCGGGGTGTCGGTCTGTGCGGAGTTTGCGAGTTCTCCCTTTGTGGGTTTCCTCCCACTGTCCAAAGACTGGCGGGTTAGGTTCATTGGCCATGCCAAATTGCCCTGTGGGTGGGTGTTGTCCAGCGATAGTCTGGCGTCCTGGGTGTATGCCTGCCGGGATCAGCTCCGGTGTCCCCCCGACCCTGACCAGGATAAGTGAAAATGGATGGATGGAAATTACATTAATTGTTACAGTTAACATTATTGACACCACTGTCAATATTTACGTTAAACAAATAATATAAATAACATATGGTATTCATTCAACCAGCAGAATCAAGCAGTGTTGATGTTCTGTTGTCCGAACTGTTTAAACAGAGCTGCTTAAAAGATTTGTTAAGATTCCAAATCTGAATCTTGTTCAGTTAATCATTCATTTGGGGGTGTATACACTCTATCGGTCAGTCTGGTACGGTGCCCCTTAGTCTGTGTAGTCTTCACACACACCACTCAAATCACGTAAAGTTGCTGAACTGAACATTATTGGCTACCCCATATATCACTCAATACTTTGGTAAGTAAGAAGAGGCCGCAGGCTGCTGCATTTAGCACATTTAGTAGGTAGTTCAAAAAGATTTGATCGTTCAAATCTGCCCATCACTAATCAGTAGCCAGCGCTAGGAAGAATCATTCGGTCTAACGGGGGCACACACAATTGCAGTTACATTTTCTAAATTATTTTATAATAGTCAGTTGTTTTGTGACAAATGTTAAAGTGCAAATGGTTACGTAAAAAAACTAATAGAATATTTATAATACTAGTCTTCCGTTCTTGTTCAGATACCTCAGGTTAGATGACGGTACTGATGTTATAGAGCCCGCAAATATCTATCGGGATCATTTAGGACTCAAGATGAACTTTCCCAGTGAAATGTTCTCAAATTTGAGGCCTGGTGTGTTTGTGTCCATTTGTGGGCTAACATTGGTCACACTAATGTTGTCGCATTTGGCAGAGACATGGGGTTGAGTTCACCAAATTCGGGATGTCAACCCACCCAAAATTAAATTATTTTATTTAAGGCTGTACAATTTATATATAGGCTACAATTTAATGACATCAGCCCGTGGATTTCGTGATTAAAAAATTTGTCCGCCCCTTAAAGGTACATAAGGTACAGAACTAAGCTATTAAGTACAAGTTATAACTACCACCAGTAGTAAAAGAACAATTTTTGCATTCAAATTCACATTCACTACTATAGGCCAACATCTTTAAAGTGTTCCATAAGTCCTGGTGTTTCGACAGACTAATATTATTAACTAATAGTGTCAACAATGTACAGCTAGTTGGACAGGCAGCATGATTTACGCTTGTATTTATGCAGTAGGCTTACTCTCTCACTAAAATAACTGATAGGGTTTGGCTATGGTTCAAAAGGCTGATCAAGGACTATTGATTAATGATGAATAAGAAAGAATATAAATAAAACATAACAAATTAAGCATATAGGCTGTGGGTAAAAACAAAAGGCGGGAATCTCTTGATGGTATTTGCGTTTTTTGTAGTATCTTTTTCCTTCTACTCATAAAATAAAAATCTATTAACAGTTCTGTAAAGGGCGATTAGCGGGTTACCAAAAATGTGATATAATTTGTTCAACAGCATGTACTGCAGTGTGTTTCTAGTCCTTGAAGCTACTTCCTTCAAAGTGACTATGACTTTAATAAATATTTATATGAAATATACACAAACCACCTGCTACAAATATAAGGAATTTAATAATTCCTCTGCAACTCTGCAAAAACATTACTTGCGTACATGTGGATACCCAATGTGTTCAATAAACCCACAGTGATGAGTTCGCATAAGCTAACATTTCTTTGCGGGAGCTACAAAGTTACAGAGCACATTGATTCTTCCCTCTAAATTACATAGAAAACATTTATCATATATACAAAACATTGACTGCAACGTAATAAAACACAAGTAAAATACCCAGATGCAACAGCTTACTTGTGGACGGTCGTCCGCCATTAGAGAACAGAAGAATTTCCTTCCCTGGTTAGCTCCTGCGGGAACATGTTTGCTAGCTCCTGCTAGTCACTGATGCGGTGAGGGAAAGACGACTTGGATGAATTCAGAGGTTTCCTTGTGTCTGGCCAAACTGCACATGGAAGATCCTTTCTTCCACAATAGAATTATCTCAGTCCCTTTCACAAATATAATTTGTACAATTGTGGCCAACTCACTTGGCCAGGCTGGAACTGCCTGGGGTGGAACAATGAGGCTCCAGTTCAAGTTGTCAGCCCAATCTAGGCAAGGATTTCCTCATTGAGGCAGTCATATTGCCTCGTCTCCTCAGGGGCGAGATCCAGATGGGCTTGTTGGGGCTTGGCATCTAATAAGGGTGCCAGGATGCCAGCCCAATATGTCATGTTCAACCCTTCCAACCAGTAACCCTCTCAAATGCCTGACGGAAGGCTTCAGGATCACCTGGGAAGTTTAAAGTATTTAAACAGCATTGACAAATGCCTGTTTATGTAAAAAGGAAGCGACAGCTATAAGTTTGCAATATGTGGATTTAATTAAGGTGATACACCAGAAATGTAACATTGCCTTTTTCATTTTCAATTTACCTACTTCTGCTTGCTTTAGCTTCTTCTGCTACATGTGAACGTTTTACCATATGTTGGCTCGATATATCCTACTTTTATGTTGGAATACAACAAATAGTCAGGCCACAAGAATTGCCACCATCTGAAACAATGTTTAATACAAACCTGCTTGAAAAACATTGCTACCCAAATATCAATGTAATTACAGATCAGATTGTTTCGGCTCCAACTGCTGTTAAATTGTGAGTGTATAATAATTAAAAGTGAGGGTGGTACCCATTAGGCCACCATCACAAAAGTCGAGTGTGACCAAAAGAAGGAAAACACAAAGCAAAGTAAAAAAAATGAAAGCACTGTCAACAAACTTTACTGAGGTCCGCATATTACTCGCCGGGACACATTCTAATGGCGCCTGAGAGGCCAGTAGAAGACGCTTATTTAGAAACGAGGTGAGAGAAGCCCTGCTGATTATTATTGCGCAGAGCTGTGCTCATCCGGTCACAATAAGCTAATGACAGGACTTTCTATTTTTGTACAAGTATATTACAATCAGTGCCCAGTTTATTAATAAGGTTCACCCATCTAGTACTGGGTTGGATCTCCATTTGCCTCCTGAACAACCATGAAACTGAAGGGTGGCAGATGGAGATGATGGCATCATGCAGTTTCTGCAGATTGGACAGCAGTACATTCATGGTGAGAACAACCCATTCCACCTCATCCCAAAAATGCTCTATTGGTTTGACTGCGCAGGCCACTAAGTAAACTTAACTTGTCATCATACTCCAGGAACTATTGTGAGACAATAGTGCTTTGTGACATGGTGCATTATTATGGTGCAGTAATTAATCATGAGATTAAGAGTAAACTGTAGCCATGAAGGGAAGCTTCTGGTCATCAACAATGCTGTGGTGTTTAAACGTTGCTCAACAGGTATCAAGGGACCTAACGTGTACCAGGAAAATATTCTCCACACCATTAAACCACTGCCACTAGCCTTTACTGTTGACACCAGGCTGAATGAGCACATAGACTAATGCTGCTTACGTCAAATGCTGAGTCTATGCCACTGGTATGACGCAACATGAACCAGAATTTTGACCAGGCAATGTTTTTAGACTCCTCGACTGTCCAGAGTTTTTATCACTTGCCCACTGGAGCCATTTCTTCTAGTTTTTGGCTAGGTGTGGAACCCTGTATGACCGTCTCTTGCAATTGCCCATCCGTGACAAGAACCAACAAGTTGTGCATTCCGAGATGCTGTTCTGCATACCATGTATGTACTGCCTGCTAGCTTTTACGATTCTTACCTCCATCAACAAGTTATTTTTAACACACTTTTATAAACCCTGACTACTGTTATGTGTGAAATAATGGAACCAGTCATCTTGCAATTATGACCTGGAGAAAACGGTAGCAGCTCAAAATGGGCAGAGAGCTTCCAGGGGATTAAATCAGCAGGGCATCTCTCTTCTCATCAGTAACCGTTTTTTCTGCAGGGTCCGTCCTTGCACAACAAAGTGAGGTCCAAAGGCATGGCTATTACCAGAACTGTAGACCCCACAGGCAGGAAGTTGATAAGGCCTAGAATGGAGAATGGATTTTTCTACAGCAGAAAATGAAGTGCGTACATTTTCACAGATGTTCTGTATTCTTCATGTACGCAGCGAAACCTAGTGGCCTCTCTCTGTAATGCATAATTCTACCCAAAAATGCATTGCCCCAAAGTAATTCCTGGTAAAATTAGGTCAAGCCTGTCACCTCAACACCTACATTTTCATCACTTCTATAAACACTGACATCATATCCATGGGCAAGGCATGTGTGAGGACTGTATCAGCAAATTCTGCAACTATGAACAACCTATATCAATCAAAGTCAGGAAATCTTAGTTTGGATACAGATAGCCCCAATAAGAATGTCAAAATATAAAATAGCTTAGCCTAAGACTTCAAAAATACAAACAGTATTTTCTCAAAATTGTTTTCATTTTAACTCTATCTATTTAAGCCATATGTCCTAAAAGACTTAGATTAATTTTTCAAGTAAACAAAACTAATCTATGGTCAAAAAAAGAAATGTTTAGCTGGTAAACTTTTTAACCTGCAAAACACTCCTATTGCAGTTTATTTCAATAGCGAGGCTGTTGGTAGCCTGCATTTTATTTTACATTGGAGACAAGCGGAGTTTACTTTGAAACAAGAACAGTTAAACAATATGCTCTGCTAATTCTAAGTAACAGTTCAACAGAACTGTAACTCAAATTTAACTTCAAAATTAGCTTTATTGGTATGACAAAAATATAAATTTGCATGCTTTCTTTCAGTGAGGTTACTTCAATTCTTCAAAGGCAATTCTGTGTTGCTGCTGCCCAAACTTCAACGCAAAGATACCAGCTGGAGGAGGTCTGGCAGTCATGCTCAGGTGGTTTTTACACCGAGTAAATACCGAACCATAGCATTTGTTTAGTTTTCTGTAAACTGATTTGAGAAGAGTTGCGTTATATAAAAAATACATACGTCTGCCTGAGGGTAAAAGGTTGGAATAGACGGTGACATCACCCATTGCAAATTATGCTGCTGCTGCTGGAGGTAAATTATTATGGAATGTAAACATACAATGGTTGTCATGACATTGAACTGTAAACTTCCAGAAGATAAAGCCACACAGCATCGCCTTTTCATTTAGTGTCAGAATAGCATTTCAGAGGTGCCTCAGGTTCCAGGAGGTGTGGTGTTTTAGAGGCTCCTTTTTATAGGCTTGTCATATTTTCACAGAATTCTCAGTGGTCTGGGCTTTACAATCGAATATAAAGTATTTTTAAATGCAATACCATTTTATTTTAACACTTTTAATTACAATGACAAAGCAGCAGAAAATAGCCAGTTGTTTGCCCACAGACATAATCCACATTTCTAGAATTATGACTAGTTTATCAGCAGCCCCATTACAGAAAACACTGTACAGACAATACCCTAACATTTTGTTTTCAATAATTATGGACATAAAAATATTTTTTTAAATTAATCAACAGCACACAAAGAAATATTAAATGTCCAAAATGTGTATAAAACATAAAACTTAATCTTAGAAATATTTTTTATTTTGAAGTGAATTAGGTCAAAGCACTAAATGTTTTTAAAATTATATTTTAATAGTTACGAGTACAAGAACTTATGCAGGTTCTGAAACTAAAGTACATTATTGTTTATTCATTTTTGAATTAAATTACTCTAATAGGTTTAACAACACCTAAAAATAAACTAATCAAAACAATTCTTCAGTACTGAAGGAAGGCCATATTGTGATATATTTTAAAATAATAAATACAATAATAATAACTGAGTAATTTTAAAATCAAGGAGTTTTGGGGAAACATTTACAGCATGGTTGAGGAAACTGTCCTAACCAGAGAAACTCTCTCCCCATGTGGCCAAAGTCAAAATTATTCCCTTGTTAGCTCTATCAACATAATCATTTTAAAATAATAATAAAAACAGCAGACAAAATCATAAACAGATGGAAGGTACAGGAAAAATACTTAAGCATCCTAGTTGAGTTATTTGAGTTGTTAGGGCCTCATCAGAGAAGGCATTGAATGAACAAAGCAGAATTAACTCTTTCTATTCTATATTTCTATATTCCTATCAATCAACTATAATTTCAATTTTCAACAAAGTAGGTGGGTAGGTGTCCTCGAATCCACATGACACTCAGTTGGTCAAGACTCTGTTTGATTATTTACATTCTGTTGCTGGCTCAAAAAGCAAACACAATGATAAAACAGTACAAGGGATCAGACATGGTAAGACGGAACACTGCTAAGTGATTTTTTTCCAGTAACTGTAGCCCATGGATAAGAATCTCAGATGTTTTTACCTTTTTAAAATTGTGGCTCAATTTCCCCATTAACTCATAAACTAGCATTAAAGCACAACAAAGCAAATTTAGCCAATGTGGTAATATTTTTCATTGATTACGCAACGCTTTCCAGGTGAAACAAAATTCTAATTCATAAAATTCCATTGTCATTTTTGAGCATTCATTGTCTTCCATTACCTGGAGCCATTCAGAATAGTTGTAAGGGATTGTTGTAAGGTTGTAAGGGGGTGCAGGGTAACAGTGGTTGTACGTGCGTGCAAGAATTCTGGAGCCAACAGGTCAGAGTCAATTGGGCAGGGGCTCTTCATCAGCCAGGCCCAATTACTGTAATAAGCTGGTAATAAGCTGCAAAATGAAAGAAAGGTTGAAATAATTTAACTAAATAGGAGCCAATGAAAGGACAACAATTAAAAAGAAAATCCAGAGACTGAATAAGAAAAAAGCCAGCATGAATAAAAAGGTGCCTCTATTCTCATTAGAAAATAGTTTTGGCGTGAAACATGTAGAATTACAGTCCAAAAAATATATTTTAAAAGTTATATTTTATATATTCTAGAAGCATTAAATTAAAAATACTGTTTTAAAACAAAAATACACTCGTCCAAAATCCATTATTCTTATCATTAACAGCAATAATGCTAACATTGACGTATTGGCCTGAAAATCTGGTGGCCCTGAATGCAACACAACCAAATTTACTACATAGAACCGATAAAACAATTCTGTGAAACATACCGTTAGTCCTGTTTCATTACTAGTACACAATCTACAGATTGCACTTCTTGTATGTATTTCAATATAATCTTTCCAGAAAGGGGATGAGCTAGGATTCTAATTCAATTCAATGTATCAATCATTAACACAATCCTAGGCTTGGGTCTTTTTGGGTCTTTATGACATGGAAGACATTGTTTGCTGGCCTTCAGGGATAAAGAGTGAACTCACATCTCAGACAGAGAAAGAAAGTGCCAGGGCAATGATCAGGATAATCACGAGAATTAAACAGAACAGCGCAATCCACAATTTCTTCTGTAGAGAAAGAGAGCAAGAAAGGAATCAGTCAAAATTTGTCAGCTATTTAGACATTCTTTTTTTGTTGCAAATGGCACTATATTTCTCTTCTACAATGACTTTTTAGTCTCAAAGACCAGTGTTTTGAACAGCACAGATAGAGTGTGACTGAACTTTTATTAATTACTGAGCTCAACGCAGGAAAATTGCCCCTTACCTTGCGAGCTTTACTTTGGAGAACTGCAGCTTGCTGGGTATCTGCTACAGCCTTCTCCACATAGTTGGTAGAATGAATAATGTTAGCTTCAATACGGTCCACCAACTCACCCTGTAGGTACACCCAGAGTCAACAAGATATCACCGGTCATCCTTAGGCAAGCCAATCTGTATTTTTTAAAAACAAAATTCCCAATGCTCTGCCAATTTTGCCCTGCTGCGGTGCTGCTCTCCCAGACACAATTGGTTAATGACATGACCTGGATTCAAACCTGCAAAATCCAGCTAATAGTGCTCAGTCTGTGCTAAGGGGAGTGCCTTTAACAACTGAGCGATTTATGTTAATGAACATAAATCTTTATGCCTGCTTCTAAATAAGTTGTTTGCAAGTACAACTATGTCACGTTATCAAATAAATCTCACCTGTGCCTCTACCTCCAAGGCAAGATACTGGAACATGTCATGCAGATCCCTGATGCTTCTCTCTAGTTTAAGAATCTCATCATGTCGTGACTCAATCTCATTAAGTGCCTGTTTTGTGGCTTTGGCATCAATCAGAATCTGAAAGTATGAGAAACAGTAAAGAATTTGTATTTTCTTTTAAAAACGGGAAAAAACTGCCCGCATTTTTAAAAATATAACCTTTTCAGAAAATTCAGCATAAAAGGTGTGTAACAATCCTGGACTTAATGGAAAAAAAATAAAAAATAACATTGCTACCAAAAAAGAAAATATTTAGTCATTAAATGAGAAAAACATTCAATTAAAACAGCAGTCTTATCTCACATCTTTACTTGGTCTTGACTGTCACGGAGTACAGCCAAGACTGAAGTAGTTTCCACTCAAATGCAATAAAAAAAAAACAAAAACAAAAAACCTAGATTATCTCTTCAAATGTCAATCAGTAGCAAACAACATAAACTAATGGATATTTTAAAATGTAAAAAATAAATAAATAAATCCAATTATCTAACAATCACATTGTTAGTCCATAGACATAGACATGAAACCCCTTCTCCAATCCAAAATTTAATTTTAACCATACAGATTAAAAACCTATACTTGAGTCCACTATGGGGCTACGAATGGAGTAGACATACAGACGCTCCCACAACTCAACATAATCTTTACCAATCCAAAACAGCCCTGCATGAAAACGTGCACAGCTGATCAGAACGTCTGCGTCAGGGCCAGATCCTGATAAAGGAAGCCCTGCTGGTCCCAGCTCGAACTATCCAATGCTTAAAGATTTCAGGGAGATCATAAAGGAAGTGATGAAGGAGAAGGGAGGAGATTGCAAGCCTTAGGCCTGAAATCCAGCTAGCTATAATAGCACCAATTCAAACTGCGCTGTCAGAGTGCACTGAGAAAATCTGGGGGGGTTGGAGGACTCCATGAATACTGTAGCGTTTTGAAAGAGAGCTACTTCTCTTCGTGGTTTCAAGCACGAGACCGACTCCGTTTACAGGAATGAATGCTCTTCATTTTGCACATGCGCTTACGACTACCTTTAGAAAGGCGGAACTGGCAGTGCAAAGAACTGCAGAACACACGATAACACACG
>JAOVYW010000037.1:5019765-5037064 GCA_025775045.1 Hiodon tergisus | reverse complement strand
CCCCCCCCAAGCATGTTGGTAAATGTTTAAGCAGCAGAAACGTGCCCCTTGTCTCCCCCTAGCGGACGTGATGCTGGTGCAGCCGAGGGTGGAGTTCATTTTGTCCTTTATCCACCACATTGCTGAGGATGAAGACCATTCTGATGGCGTTGTGGCTAACGCCGCTGGCCTCATAGGGTGAGAGCTGTTGATATAGCAACAAACGTGTGCCGAGGATCACTTTGTATCAGAAATTGAGTCTCTTCCTTAGCAGTTATCATGCTACGTGGTTTGATTACTGGTGGTAGTAAAATCCCGAATGCTAGTTTTTACAACTCGCAGCCGTTGACTATTTGTATAGCATTAACATGCTAGTAACTAGCTGGATATTATATTTTTTTTATGTGAAGTTTAAAAGTCAATTTTGTGTGCGTTTCGCTGTGGTTACGTATTGCACGCGTTACCCGGATTAACCCTCCTTGGTTGATTTAATTCTCGGGTCTTTAATATTAAACGAAAGGATGGTTCAGGCACACTTTTACAATGCTATACGAGCTGCACAGAGGAAACTGAGCCGGTTACGGTCTGGTTTAATGATCTGACGTGTAGGAGACTTCAGAGAAGCAGTGGTGTGCAGATTAAAGTGACCATCTGTGTTGTCCGTTTCAGTCGGCATCATTAGCCCACTGCGGAGGTCAGGTGATTGGGGGAGGTCTGGGTGCCGAGGGGTATGGTGCAGCATGCCGATGCCAAAAAACGCCCTGCCCAATAAGACCAAACCGGTATGGAGAAGGCTGAGAGAGTGCAGCAGATTTTTCTATAGCTGTTGTTCACCCAGGCTTACTACAGGAAAGGCAAAATGGGCGTGTAGACGTGCATCCTGCCTTAACGTGGGGGAGCTCTGGGTAACACATCTGGGGTCCTCCGATGACCTAAACATTTAAAGGCTCGCAGTGGCACTCTTGAGGGACGTCGTACTTCACTTCACTTCACTTCGACTCGACTGGAAAAGTCTCAATTTGCATGCATTAAAATGACCCAATGCCCTGACTGAATCCGAGGGGGAGAAAGGGCCGTCAGTCGAAAGAGAACCACCATTCTAAATGCGTTATTTTCATAGTTCCTGGTGGTCCTCAAGTCTCTTAAGATCGCGAAGATCCCTGCCTAGCAGTCGCGATCACGTTGAGCAGGGTCTGCCATTTGCGAAACGTGACCAGAGTGTGGCCAGGGTTTAGGTGTGTGACGCCTGTTGTGTCCCGCGCAGTGACCTGTGCGCCGCCTTTGGGAAGGATGTCATGAAGCTGGTGGAAGTGCGACCCCTAATAAACGAGCTGCTGACCGAGGGCCGGAGATCCAAGACTAACAAAACCAAGACCTTGGCCACATGGGCCACCAAGGAGCTACGCAAGCTGAAGAACCAGGCTTGGTGAGTGTCCTCCTCATACCACTCTGGTTAACTTGGACTGAGGGTAACGGACTGGGACAGGTTTCGGACAGTGACTTCAGTTAAGAACCGTTTTTGGAGAACTTTGTGGGGTTCCGACTGTCAGATTTGTCACTGGTTCTTTTTTAATCGTATCCTAATGGTGTGCATATTTTAAAGTTGCAATCGGTTGAACTGAATCTGAGCAGTATCGCCAAAACGCCACTGCGGTGTTTTTATACGTGGGGTCGGATTAGCTTCCTCTGACGTGATTCAGATTCCCTGGTACCATCTGGACGTATCATTGGTCAGCTGGCGCCCGGCCAGTGTGGCGGATTGGTTTCAGCTACCGCCAAACGTCTTGCCATCTGTAGGCAAGCTGTGCTGATGAGGGGTGTGAGCCGAAATTAAATTTAGCTTGAAAGTGTTGTTGTTCATACGTGTTTAAACCTGCTTGCATTATCACCAGCAGAAAATGATTTAAAATTTAAATGCAAGAGAATGGCCTTCATTTAATACATGGTGTGAATAATTGGAGATGCATGACTTAAGATTTAAGTCTAAAATGCAGGTCGTGGTGCCAATTATAAAAAATTTCAGAAGTCACTGTTACTGATCACATCAAGCCTTTTTGTTCATAAGAACTATAGATTTAATCAGTCATTACAAATTTGATTACTCTTACTTGTGGAAGAATGTGGTGGTGGCTTACCAGTTCATTTATCTTGCCTGTCTGGAGTGTGTAGGATCAGTACTGGGTTTATTTCTTCTACTGTGTAGAAATTGTCGTTGCGTATGCCGTGTACAGCAAGACTGTGCTGCCTTGTGCTGTTGAACAATTGTTTTACTGTGAAGTGGAAGATCTTCAGTTTCTCAATTCTGTTGCGATTGAGTGCATCTGAAAATCCTACAGTGTGACACTAGTGTTTGTGCTGTTGTTTCGAAAGGCTCTGGCTTGTGCGAAGGGTTTCCCTGGACATTGACACCTGCCTTTCTTTCCCTCCGCAGATTTCGCACTGGTCAGGAAAATCATACTGAGAAAAATAATGCCCCACTGGAATTTCTTCTGTCTTTTGCGCTATTGGGTCAAAGCAGAAGGGAAGCGTGTGCTGCGATGCGTGTCTGAAAAATGTGCGAGTGAGTGAGTGAGGCTTGATATCACACCACCGGACTACAATTCCAGCAGTCGCCGGCGACCCCAGCGTCCTCTGGACTGAATCCGACATAACACCACCACCACCGCCGCCAGACTGGACCGCGGGGTGCCGGCCGGCTCAAGAACTCAAAACTGATATTAGTCAACAGAAAAAGGATCATCAGAGTAGGAAAAAAAAAAACTGCCAAATATGGAGGTTTTTTGTTTTTGTTTTTGCAAGTAAAAAGAACTTGACTCAGCGCTGTGGAAGACTTTTTACAAGCGCTTATCGGTATGGACTTCAAAATGGAGATTTGACAATTTAAACGAATGCATCTTAATTGAAAATGATTTCGGACAACAAAAGGGTTTTGCTGCTGGAGTTGACGAAAGTTTAAATCTGGAGAGTGAGAAAAGGGAAACAAAAAGAAAAAGCAATTTGATGTGGTGGCCCATCTCTTTTAGCCTTTCTGTAAGCCGTTAACCCGTCTGTGTAAGGCTGCCCTGCTGAGGCAGGTCTGGCTCACATGAGAATCAAGTGTGTTTGTGTGAGTGAGGGAGGGAGGGAGGGAGGTATCCACTTCTCTTCCCAGTAATATTAAATAAAATGCAAATACTGAATGCAGTTCTGAAACCATTTGGAGGGGAATATATTGAGTAATGGCAGCGCCAGAAATACGGTAACAGTTTCCTTTTCGGTTCCCACCCCACCCCCCTGCAAGACGATTGTTAGTACTTACTCAGATTTCAAAATGGGTTTTCATCAGCATCGACCCGACCCCTTTCTTACCTGCCTCAGTTCCAGGCTAAAATGAAGCAGATGCCGAAATTACTGTCCGTGAGAATTTCAGGGTGAGTGACCATATCTGCACCTACTGTGAAAAGTCCTAAATTTGACAGGTAATGCTTGGCTTCAGCATATTTTTTTAATACTCCAGTCCCAAGAAATTAGTGTGCCAAAGACCTTATATTCTGACCGTAGATGTCCAATTCCGGCTGGACGTTCGAAATGCAATCGAATATAAAAAGCAGTTAAAAATAGAGCTCTTTAAAAGGAAACTTTGGGCCTTTTGTGCTTGCGTTAAATCGTTTCCATTTTTGTTGGTTTCTCACTGCACTTAGTTGGAAAGGTCTACCTACCAAGCTTGTTTAGAATAATAAAAAATGGAGGCATTTGTATAAGGTTCTATTTTTCCACTGCAATGATAAAAAATAAAATGGTATCAAACATTCCCCTAGCACTGTTTGTACTTGGGTCTTTTTTGGGAAGTGGGTTGTAAAAAAATTCACATATATTGGCAGGATGTTGGCAGGTGGGCTTGAGCATTATGGGTCTGGGCCAAGGAAGCTGCGCCACCTACTGCTAAATGGGGGTATTGCAGTGCACATTTGGATTTTTTGACCCTCAGCATTTGAATTGGTCTTTCTCCGTTGTGTATTGTACTGACTGACTGCTCAGAAATGCACAAATGGTTCACCAATGTAAATTGCTCCCCCTTCCCCAAACAAAATAAAAAATGGCTGGTGATTGCTATGTGCACATACTCACTTCAGCTGTGCTTATGCAAAACGGGGGAGAACGAGTGACACTAGAGCAATGGATTCTCAAATGTAACGGGGATGATGGGATTTTGCCTGCTCCCCAGTTATTTTGCTGTTCGTGGATCCATCTAATGAGGATTTCTAAACGTAAATAACCCCTGGCATCCTTGTATTCCTTGGTCTGCGAAAAGTTCACTTTCGTATCAGAAGTTGGGCTGATTTGTTCATTAAGTGTAGTCTTTTTATTTTATTATTATGGAGACGGAAGCTAAATTTCTTATGGTCTGTTTTAAGATCTTAAAAGATTTCTCCTGTGCTTCAGGTAATCCATTGTTCCAGGTGGGGTATGTTTCTTTACCAGTTACCGGTCCCAATGTGTCCCAACCTTACACAACCCTGATCCAATCAGTATGTGGAACATGTGCCTTTCTGAGTTAAGCATGTCAGAACCAATTGGCTGGGGGTAAACCGCTGGCTGAGGGGGGAGGAATTGGCACTGGTGGTGATGTTCAGCGGGGACAGAACTCTACCTAATGAGGGCTGTAGGATACATTTGATTACATTCTACTTACGCACTTAATTGAGGTTATTTGGATCACATCACTGTTCCAAGTCTAAATCGGTAGAATGGTTACTCTAAAATGTTCTGGGCTCTAACCTACCAAGACTGTGTACCTCCTTTGTACAGTGTCGCAATAAGAATGATATTTCCAGCTCCAGAGAATCTGGTTGTTTGCTCAGTTTTTTTTTTTTTTTTTTCCATTTTATTTCCTTGTTTGAATTGAATTATTGCCTTTGTGCTTTTGTACTCCCTGGGGGGGAACTGAGGGTAAAAATAAAATTGTTCTTCGAATGGGGGGGGGGGGGGGATTTTGATCATTCCTCACTGCTACCTGTTTCTGTCCTGTGTTTGCTTTCTGCTTTAGAGAACAGGAGAATAAAGTATGCAGTTACTGTTGAATTCATGTGGTCTCGGACATTTTTGTGTTTGATGGGATGTATTGTTGAAATATTCAGTGTTTTCAGGCCAAGGAAAGGCACCACCGACTGGGAACTGGGTATTCCTTTTCTGCCTTATGTGTAAAGGGAAATTTGTTTTAAAGGAAGGGGAACCCTATGGAGAAATTTTATTTTTTATTGTAAAATAGGGAGTGAATCCACAAAAACCACAAGAGGAAAGCCTCTGATCTGGGCTAAGGACTGTAAATACTTCTATTGGTTTTATTGACCCTATATCTATACGAAATTTTACGTTGATAAATGCAGGACAATGTTTTGACATATGCGTGTTCTGCTTTCCCCAGCCCGGAAAATGGCGACATAGGGTCTGGCGGTTGTAACGTGTATCGTATCGGCAGGAATTGTTTGTTCGTTTTTATGCCACATTGCTTAGTATTTAAGTGCACCTCGACTTTTATTTAAAACAGTCCTTTCAAAGTTGAACGCCTTTGTAGACCATGTTAACTAAGCATTTAATCAAAGAGATCGCCCTCACAAAATTAGTTGATAGGTTTTAGAAATTAGTTATCTAGAATATTCGAGTTAACTTGCAGGTCTACAATATAATTAAATTATATTCGGCTTTAGTAAGATTATTTGGTATAACTTCCGAATAAAACCTGTTAACATTTTGGCGTTACGGTACAGCATGTTGTGAAATCTTCATTCAGAATGGATAATGGCTTTTAATGCAATACAGAAACGCATGAACTTTTCGCAAACGCGCTGTATAATCCATCATAAAACACAAGTTACCTCCTAGAGTCCTACATCTCATTGTCATGCAAAAATGATTTAACTAACAAGACTTCTGCCAGTGTTTTACAGTGGTATAAACGACAAGTGTCTGCTTTTGAACATTTTTAAAAATCATATTTTTAAAATCAGACCCCCAAACCAAAACTCTTAACACAAGCAGTTTCATTCTTTATCTTTGAGTTGGTAAAGTAAAGTACTGGTCTGTTATATGCAGATGAAATTTAACACATTTAATCTGTATATAACAGACCATATTCTTACATTTACAGATGAAGTTTATATGCATATTTTGTAAAAATGTATCCTATTTTGTAGTCGAAATGCTAATGCCGGAGAACTTTGAAGTAAGTGCGAAATCTTTTCAACTTTAATACAGACCTTTGTTGTTGCTTTGTACTTCTATCGCCAAGTATCATTTAATAACTAATTCCGTGGCGGCGTTCTCTGCCACTCGGATCATACTATTAATTGTAGTTTAATAGTAAAGGTCCAGCACCAACACTGTCGTGCCACTTAAAGTGTTACGCATTATCTCCCAGAACTCCTTTCGTTCACTTCCGACCGTTTCTACCAAAATGTCAAAGAGAGGTACGAAACTGCGAATCGAGATTTTAAAGTTTATCTGAAACGAAATTGAAAGGTTGTTGGGGTTCTGGATGAATAGCGTCTTATTATTTGTTAATTGCACTTTTTAAAAAGTTTATTATTGTAGCGGGTCTATATTTTAGGTTGATTAAGGGTTTTACGATTCTACTATCCCATGTTTTATAATGGACGCCATGTTTGTAGCTAACAAGCATGAAGATATGGATTCAAGTTACGGACATTACATGACAAAACTATTTATTTTAGTTAAACGAATGAATAATTACATGATATGGGGAGTGTAAGGGGAATATATTGAAATGATATTCTTATTCTAAACCGGATAACATGAATTCCTTCAATGGATTCCTTCGTTTCAATGGTTTTACATATTTGTTTTTTAACGGCACACGGGGCACAGCAGAATGCACGCGTACAGAGACTACTAGTAACGCAAAGGCTTTTTATTCCCTGTATGTGTTTTACTTTACTGTAAATTCTGCAAGGGCTTCGCCTTGTTTGGGATATATATATATATATATAATTATTAAAACCCGTGTACAGAATGGAAGTCGTTGTATTTGATACGATTTGTTTTTGGTCTCATATCGAAACTCGTAACCTGAGCAAAACCTCATGTTTGTGTACCTATCCATAGAATTTGTACAATATTTCGTGTTTCGATTCACCACCATTATTATGTTATGTTGGATAATCTACATCGAATCCTTAATATAATCTCTCTTTAGGACGTGGTGGTTCGTCCGGGGCTAAGTTCCGGATTTCTTTAGGTCTCCCGGTAGGGGCAGTTATCAACTGTGCCGACAACACAGGTAAGCAGAAGCAACAGTAGTATTCACAGGCTGGTGTATGAGGGAATATTAATATTAACTTTTCTGAAATGTGGTTGAGAGTAACCGCTGGCAAGCATCTTTGGCTATATGAAGCCACAGAACATCTCCACTTTAATGGAACCATTACTTTACATAATTTAAGTTGTGGCTTCCCACCTTTCTCCCGTGCCGGTTCTCACCCCCCACCCCTCTCTGGCGGACCTTCCAGGTGGAAAGAACCTGTACATCATTTCTGTGAAGGGCATCAAGGGCCGGTTGAACCGTCTGCCTGCTGCTGGAGTGGGTGACATGGTGATGGCCACCGTCAAGAAGGGCAAGCCCGAGCTCAGGAAAAAGGGTACGCTTGTCCCTGTGGGTTTGTGAGCCTTTGACATCGGAGTTCTGGTGCATTTGGGTTAGGGTCAGGCCTATGGCCTATGGAATTTAGTAATCAATACTTTAATAATCAATAAATGCTTACCAGGTGCCCTTGTAGTTGGACTGGAATAGTTGCACACTTCACGTTTCTACAAGAAACATAAAAAAACTGAAATAAACCTGGGTAGATCTCTTGGTCCCGTTTTTATTATTTTAATTTAATTTAGATCCTAGTTCCTTGTACCCATAGCGATATACAGTAAAATTACGTTGTAAGCCAATAAGCACATTTCTAATGTTATTTACCATACTTATTTAAAAACATTTGCAGTATTTTCAGCGCTCCCGATGGGTGCTCTGCTGTGGTTTATTGTTAATATTATTATTTTATTACGTTCTGAGAAGTAAGCTGGGTGAGCAATGGGCAATGTTTGTAAAAATACCCACAGGGGCGATCTTTCATCTTTGTTTTTCTGCATTACTTGTTAATGCAAGCAGCCTTTTTGGTTTTAAAAATGGAAATGCGTTTCAGAGATGGGCTAATATCCAAAATCATAATATAGCGTTCCTTGTTTTTAACTGTATAGGACTGAATTAGTCACGCATGTATTTACACATTTCATTCTTTAACTCCGGCACATGTTGAGGACTGGTGCAGTTTTTTTGGCTCTCAAAGCTTTCCCCTTCACAGTGCATCCCGCTGTGGTGATACGACAGCGGAAGTCCTATCGGAGAAAAGATGGTGTTTTCCTGTACTTTGAGGATAACGCAGGAGTCATCGTGAACAACAAAGGGGAGATGAAAGGTAGGGGGTGTGATGGGGGCATCTCTGGGTGCGAGACGTAGTCTCGGTTCGCACAGTATTAGGGACATTTGTCATAACTTGTTTATATGTTCAGTAGTGGCGCCTTTAGCTAACGGAGCCATAGGAGTAGCAGTGCTACAGGCTGGTTCATTTATTTTATGGTGTCTCACTTTCCTCCTCCAGGCTCTGCCATCACAGGCCCAGTGGCCAAGGAGTGTGCCGATCTTTGGCCCAGGATAGCCTCCAACGCTGGTAGCATTGCATGAACGGCCTGACCTCACCCCCAACCTGCCACGTTTCTCAGTTTTAATAAAAGAAACGATTGTTTCCTGTTGTCAGCCTTGCTGCGTGAGAGAATTGAGATGTTTAAGGATGTTGCGGTAGATGCCACATTTAATGGTTTTTATATAAAGCAAATGGGTGTTGTATACACGTCTAGATTTCAGTAACATGCCGAATGCCTCGATTATGCTTTAATTTGAAACCCCCCTCCCTTTCAATTTCAGCACCAGTTGTACCAAACCCATTGGAAATTATTTTAAATCATTTTCAAAGGGATGCTGCAGTATCAATCCTGTTAATGACAAACTTAGTAATTTACATTTTAGTACATCGCTCTGGATAAGAACAATACAAAACAGCTCCCTGGCTCTGACATTCCAACGTCTCGCCTGTTACTGTACATGGCTTTATACAAAAAGGCTCTCCACCCCAAAACCGATCTCAACTTCTAACTGCAACCCTTAGGGAATATTATTCACACACACGCAACCCATGGGTGGGTTCATAGACACCGCATTAAAAGCAGATACCTACTTGCAAATTCTTAATTTCACTCCCCCAAACTTAAGACAAGCAACAGAAATTGACATTGAATGTGACTTTATTTTGAGTAACATTAGGAAATACAAAAACTAGCAACTTAACGCATCTAAAAAGTAAAGGTTAAAAAAACAAACAATTTTGTTAGCAAGACAATTTGATGCGGCCCAGGGTTGCTAACTGAAAGATTTATGCAACCAACTCCCATTATAAAAACGGCTTTCCCTGAAGAGCTCTTCCATAGGGCTTCATACAATAGTTTTCACTTGAGGGGAACTTGATCAAGCTGTAATAAACCCTAACTACATAGCAGGTGGAATTAACTAGATCGCAGCCATTATATTACAAATGACTGGCTCCCGAAATCTAAGTGAAACCAAAGGGGGGCATAAGAGACAGACCAACCACCAAATTTGGCATGTTGGTGACAATGGCCAGTTATGATCGTGCAATATCCGGATTAAACTTTCACACACAGGGCCATTCTGTTAAAAAACGGGTAGTTCAGTTTAAAAAAAAAAAAAAAAATTTCACAGGAGGATTACGCACGGATAACACCATTAACCATTCTCACAAACTGACTTAAGCTCTATGGAGATGGGATCGATCTGGGTCTTGAGGGTCTTTTGGGACGGGCACCCTCACATCATTCGGGTTTGGTACAAGGCCCCTCCTTCCCGGCAGGAGCGTGCAGTGGATCATCTTCCGGGAGAGTACTGGTGCTCTCAGAGCCCGTGTTGCTGTCACTGGTTCCCTCGTCCATGGTATTGTCGATCCCCTCCGACACACAGTCGTTTCCTGGAGTGGCAGAGGCCCCCTCCCCTGCCGGTTGGCTCTCCAACGCGGCTGCAGGCTGGGCCTCCTCTGCGCAGGAAGAAACAAGAGAAACACCGGCCTCATGCACACAGCTGCAGTGTCACAATCTTTAATAGGAAGTAGGGGCTTGCCCACACAAGAGAGTTCAAAGTTCACCTGTATGGAATTTGAGACACAGCTACAAAATGTGCTACTCATGTACACGCGTCAAGCATCAGTCACGTCAGGAGGGGCTGACCTGTCTCCATGGGGACAGTCTCCGCCTCTCGGTCCTCCTGCTCTTTCTTGGCGCCGCTCTGGTCAGCGGCGTCTTCCTGGGGCTTGGCCTGCGAAGGACTCGCCTTCTCCTGCCCTTCCGTGGAGGCGGCGGCGGAGGCGGCCGCGGCCGCTCGCCCAGCCTGCTCCGCGGCTTCCTTCTCCCGCTCCTCTGCCCGCTTCCGGGCCGCCTCCTCCGCGGCGGCTATGTCAGCTGCGATCTTCTCCATGTCCACCTCCACCTTCATGCTGCACAGCTGAACGCGGGAGAAGTTCAGAAGCGTAGAAGACACGCTTCTACTGGAATTTTATTGCCCAGGCCTCAAAGAGAGAGACCGCCACTAATAGGCAACTTGGTTCTTGGTTATCAATTTGGCTGTGGCAAAATGATTCAACCATAAAAGGACCTTCCTCTCCAAAGGTCCGTTTATGGAGGTGCTCCATAAGGAGAGGTATCTTTTGCCCAACAGAGCAGATAACTTTCGTCGCGCATACCCGTTTGAGCTCACTGTTGAATGTCTCTGTGGTCTCCAGGAACTTTCTCTTCTTGTCCTGGTGGCGATCCTCGATCTGCAACAGCTCAGCCTCCAGCTTCCTCTGTGGGGTGGACAGGTATCGTGGCTTAAAAGAACGGCCGCAGGCCAAGCGGGTCGGTGGTGGGAGTGGTGCGGTGCGGTTTACCTGGTGCACCATGAGCGACTGGACCTGACGCTTCAGGACCTGCATCCGGGCGGTGGTCACAACGGAGCGCACGTCCGGCACCACGTTCTCACTCAGGATGTCACTGATAAGGCGATGGTTGCGCTGGAAGCGAGCAGCAGCAGTGTGCTTCATAGAGAAGCCGTCGTCATAGTCTGGAGGGAGAGGCCAGATGGTAGTCATAAACTATGGTTTAGCGGAACAGGGAATACACCGTTTCACCATGCCTCGCCCTGGGTCCTGAGAAATCGTACCGGGGGAGCATTGATTAAACGCGGCCGCACGTTTTCAGCAGCAGACCAGGGACGGGCTCACTGTCAGGACCTCACCGTCTGGGTCTTCCGCAGGCTGGATGCTCATGTAAGGCTCGCCCTTCTCAATGCGAGACTGCCGCTGGCGGCTCTCCTCCTCCAGAGCCGCCTCAGCCCGGCTCTTGGCATTGACGTAGGCCAGGTACGCGGGGGAGTTGTGGTAGGCCTTCATGGACTCGCTGTACTCGATCTGCAGAGACGGGTGGGGAAAACGCTGTCATAAATGCCAGGGGCAACGGGGTCAGACTGGCAAAGAACACGAGATAACAAAAACAGCCCCAGGACAGGGATTGGCCGAGTATCGAGCTGGAGAGAAAACGGCAGACCCACTGCCTTCATTAGGGCTATGGAAACATCTTCAACCTACAGCCAATTCAAGATATTTAGCACACTTTTCTTGCCTTACATTTTGGCCAATACAGTAAATATTAAAATTGCAAGTCAACACTGCCCAGGAACCGAGCCCCAATGATTCAGCACACCCACAAAAAATATTTAATCCTCGAATGACAAAACACGCGTATAGTGTACATTTTGACATGCAGAAGTGAATTAACCGACATTAAATATTTTTTCTTAGCAAACCATTCATTCAGAAAATCCTTTTAAATCAACACACTTCATACCTTCTCTGCTTCATATTCATTTAAATATTCCTGTTTCTCCTCATCAGTGAGGTCTCTCCACATGCCACCGATAATCTTCCCTATTTCCCATAGCTTCAGATCTGGATTGGAGGCTTTAACTTGGTCCCAAACCTGCCAATTAAAAACAAAAGTAATAATCAGACAAGGCAGGGGGTGATAAGTCAGAGGACATATTTAGCCTTGCTCTTTTCATTCATAAGTGATGGAAAGCCCACAGAATCAAAACACAGCACAAAACACCTGCTTTGCAATTACAATATCTTTCATGCATTCGCAATTTGGAAGCAGCGCCTGTTCTTACCTTCCTGCTATAGCGCATATAGGGCATCAACGGCTTGTCGGGAGGCTTGGGAGGCTTGGGAATGGCGATCCCTGATGAATTCTAGTTAAAGAAAAACAAACACACAAGAAGAGATGGTTAACTAGAGCCACAGGGCACAGACCTGCTGAATATAACTAGGCATAAACTGCTTCCAAGGTAAATGTATTTGCTGACGTAAACATTTTGGGTGGGAAAAAAAAAAACACAAACTTCTGACCAGAAGGTTGCTGAATTGCTTCAAGTACACAGCAATTAAAAAGAAGAGTTTAACATGCTAGTCGCTCGGGAGAAATCCACTTAGCAAATCTAAAACGATTATGAAAGGTGATCAGAAATATTCACTGACTGGTGCCGAAAAGGTGGTTGCAACTACAGTGACTAAACTTGTGACTTTCCTGTGATGTGGAATATAAAGCACGTCCGTCACAAACAAAGTGATCACGGCTAAGCCTGCACTAAAGAGAGGCTCTGGTCCAACTAAAGCTACAGAAAACACGCGTTGGGATGGCGCGGCGACGGGCCGCGGTCTCGCGTCCGCCGCGGGCGGTGTAGAGGCAATGCCAGGCAGGTGAACAAAACAAACCCTCGATGTGGGGGCGGGGGACGGGGGAAGGGTGACGCATGAATTCGGGAAGTGGAGGTGAGGTGAAGGGGGAACCGAGAGCGCGTCTCAGAAGCATCCGCGTCCGGATGCGTGCGCGTCGATAGGCTTTAAAAATAAACGTTAAAGATCACACCTAACTACCCGTCAACAGTAAACATTTGGAATACGAGTGCTGACTCAGCATTGCGTAACAAATTATTACCTTAACTTTTGCTTTGTCACAAAGTACGGTTGCTGTGTCTAGCTTTGGTAGTAATTTCTCATCTATTCTGGTCATTGGTCCTACCGTTACCCTGCTGTTGCTGCCTGGGTTCCCTCCCAGCCTGTAGTTGTTGTAGGCCAGATGGCTGTATGGGTTGTACCCCACAAACCCCGGGGTGTTGGGCATTTGCTGATGGAAACAAATGAGACAAAAAACACGAATGAGGAAAATGATAAAGGGAGTTCGAGACAAAAGAAATAAAGAATGAAAGGATACAAACGTTATTTTAAAAGAAAATATGGGTCGCTTATAATCATGCAAAAGCGAGGATACTTGAAGCTGCGTTGACACTCCCCTCGTGGGTTAAAAAAAAGCCGTTGACAGTAACCGAGAGAGGGCTCACGGTTCGTGGCACGAGAGTGGAAACGCATTCCCACCGGGATCTTCGGCCAAAAGGCGGGCGGGCGGGCTCGGGGGATAGGGCCGGTGCTAACCGGTAGAAGGGAAGGCCAGATCCCTCATAGGGGGCCCTTCAAACTCAAACGGGGCAACGGCTGACGGCTGGACAGGACACCGAAAGGTACAGAAAGCCCCCTTTTTTTTCCCCCTCACAGTTGCCTCGTACGTAATACTTACTGTTGTGGGGGCTGGGGTAGGGGGAGGGGCATAGGATGGCCTTTCTGTATGAGAGAAAAGGGGAGACATTAATAACAGCCGTGGGGCCCCTAATGCACATCTCCAAGGGAAGGGGATGACATCAGTATGTGAAGTGCGCTATAAACGCCTACCCGGGCTTTGTCAGTATTCAGCACTGGGTTGACTTATGCGCCTAATTGTATCCAATAAGCAAATTATTCCATGTTTTTTTTAACATGCACAGAAAGTGTTCTTCCATATAAGGAAAGTAATAAACAGAATAAATGTGTTAGAATAAATGTAAAGTATAAATATTTATTTTCGCATTTACGTTTACGAAGTTCCCTACCATCTCACAGGGGCGGAGGGTGGGTGTAGGTGTTAGATTTTTTGTTTAATACTTGTACATACAAGCCACATTAACTTCAAATCCTTACTTGACATTTTTGGCAGATGGATGGAAGATGTCAGGCTATTCCGGTCATTGGTTCTGTAACAAATAAATCTTTTTTTAGAGGGGGGGGAAAAAGGATGTAGTGTGCTTCACATTTGGATCCAAACAGACGTGCCCATGAAAGTCCTCACGAAGGAGCAACATTGGAAAGCAATGAAAGTGGCTGAGATATTAATAACAAATCTAAGGACTTGTCCTGAACTGCTAAAGAATCTAAACTCAAATGATATGTCTCGAAACTAAAACCTGGGAAAACGGGTCACTCGAAGCAAGACAGCAACATCGGTCAACGCATAAAATTTGATTGGAGCCTTTACTTGATTCAGAGTTATATGGATCCTGGCGCTGAAATGGAGGACAACCTTGCAGGTTAAAGATCACGTACCATCAGGGTTCACCTCTTCGGAGGCAACAGAACAGCACGGACATTTATCCCCGGAGAACATCGCATCCTGTGTGCGTCTTTTTAAAAGGTCCTGACAACACTGTCTTCTAGGAGACACACTGAACCATAGCCACAGAGTCAGGGAATAATCTTTCAGTCTGTTCATAGTGGCATACATGGGTTTTGGTCCAGTCGACTCTCTTTGGAAAGCTGCTCATTGTGAAAAATTCAGCGACAACGCCCTTTGTCTTTTTAAACCTGGAGTTCAAAAATGTATAAGGCTACATAAATCAAGAAGATATGTTCTGGCTAGAGCATGCAATTTATCTGGGGGAAATGAGAACAGAAAAATGTAATAATTCATACACAAAAATAAGCTATGCCCCGATTTGGGAACATGAGAACAAGACTGAAACTGTGACCATTACCCAGCAGGCACATACAAAGCAACGCCAAGCCTTGAGTAACCACTTTTCTGGTCATGGGGATTTCCTCTTTTTGTGGATGAAACCAGTTCACCCCCATAGTAACATGAGATTAGAATACAACTCTGATCACTTGAAAGGCGGTTTTAACTAACAAAGGAACCAGATTGCCACGTGACCTGCGGCTTTCAGTACACTGCTGCTGTACCCTGGATAAAGACACTCACCCTGGATATCCACACATACGAATGGGAAAATGCTAAAGAGCTAGCTAAACAAACCAACCAGGGCAAGCGCATGCCAAGCAACTAACCAATTTCAAAACACGAACCTAACGTAAGGTTTTGGAACACACAATTTCACGAGTTGTGGTACCGCACAAAGCAAAAAGATCCGCACGCAACGAGACCAATGGCAAAATCAAACATCAAGTAGAAACGTATTGACCTTTCCCAATACGTTGCTAACTGGCCATGGCTTCTGATAATGATGCATAAATGACCAAACAGCCATTTTCAAATGGATCAGATAGAATACTTAGGTCTCTGTAGGCCACGGATACATGCGTTTCCATCCTGCGATCTGGGTAACCAGGTATAGTGGCACAGACCCACCTTGCCCATTTTTACCGGGAACACCTTAACACCCTCCTCATAAACACAGGGAGGATTAGGAGAGACGGTATAGAACCGAGTTATGGCACCAGATGAAATCAGAAAAATAAGTGACCCAATATAAAACACAATGGTAGTAAAAGTAAAACCCCGTGTATATAAATAAATGCAATGCATAATGTAATTTTAAACAAAAAAGATTGTAATAGCACAGGTGAGGACAATTTATCAAATAGTCAGACTGCTCCACGTCTGTAGTGTTCTAGAAGTAAAGTGTTTTTTCTAGTTAATCAAAAAACCAACCCGGATTGCCTTGAGTTTATACATTTATTTAACGGAAGTGCATTATTCAATTACAAACGGAAACACGCCCCTAAACTACATCACTAATGAGGCGTTTTGTACAAGTGCAACTACTGCGGCGAGTCACAAAGCTACCATTCAAACAGTAACACGATTGGACTTCATTGTGGCGCAGTGTCGAGTTATCCGCTAGCTATAGCGAAACTAGCCTTGCTAAAAAACGAGGCCTACAATAATACATCTTAAAAGCTAATTAACCACCCTTATTTTAAAACACAAAAATCCAAACATGGCTGCTAAAAACACGAATATTCTCACATTTAACTTGGGTATAAACAATGAAAAACTAAAAACATATCTTAAACTTGAACGATGGACGCTAAGTAAATTAGCCAACGGATTTTCGACGGATAAATGCTGGGCAAAATGAATGACTAAACTAACAAATGGCTTGAATTTTAACGAAACGAATATGTACCATAACATTAGAACCCTTTAAAACATTAAAACACTGAAAAATCCTAAAACGTTATTAAGATTAACTTACCCCGAGAGTCCTTTGTTCAAGCAAAATTCCTCGTGCAATCCAATGTACTGCTGCTTAGTAACTGGAGTGTGAATAATGAGGGACCGAAATGATGAAATCGGGATTTAATGAAAAATCTATCTACACCGGAACATGTTTAGATATCAAAATAAACTTACAAAAGAGAAATAAGGTTGACAAAACACTCAAACCCTTACTTACGACGGGACTGCCGCTTGTAACGTCATAAAATCACAAGGTCGGAACAAAGTATTACGTACAAAAAGGAGGGGCGACAAAATGGTTTCCGCCAAAATGAACGAGGAAGGAGGGATTCTTCTTCTGCAACGCATCCAATTCAGGCATCCAGATAATGTCAAAGCGTATGTCTGCCACTTACTGGACCTAAAAGTCAAAACCGTTTATTAAAATTTTTTATTTTAGCTGGATGCACCAGATCCATCTAATTGAATAGAAATCCTCCAATAAATAGACAAAAAAAAAAAAGCGAAAAGCGCATATTCAAATCTAATGAAATGCCCAGGTTGTCAGTTGATTCTAAGTAGCTGCATATGCACTTAGCGATTTGAACAAATTCTGCAGGCCCAGCATCACCAGTTTGAATCAGGGCCAAGGCATATTTTGACGAAGTCATAGTCCTACTTAATCATACTTACTGATTCTGCCAATTTCAGTATTCGTCAAACTGTTGACCTAAAGCAATGTCCTGGAAGCTCAAGATAACAATACACCTTCTTTTTTTGAAGGCATTTTCTGTTTTTTTGCAGCCAAGTGTTTCTTAGGAGTTGCAAATGGGCTTAGAGATTTGACCAAGGTAAG
>JAOVYW010000037.1:4997563-5017321 GCA_025775045.1 Hiodon tergisus | reverse complement strand
AGACTTTTCAGTGGCTCATAGCTTCCACTGAAAAAAAACCATGGAATTCATTCTTCTAATTTAGCAAATATGAGATCTGTTTGCAGGAGCACTTAGCGAAGCAAAACACCTTGCTTTCCAAGACGCTGTAGAGGGAGCACATTAGACACTTTACCTCCGTAGGACCAGCCCACTCACACTGCAAACATGGAACCAGTTGGACACTGCTTTTGTTTGTAGATGCTCCAGTGTTAATAACACTCATTAGCTCACAGAGCCTCAGTCTGCAGCCGGAGCACAAAGAAGACCTTACTGCTCCCATCCAGAGAAATTAATTCATCTCTATTTTGAATAGAGCATCTAGCTTGTGTTCACACTGAAAATATTGCAAATTAGTCTAGGTAATCAATTGGGCAGATATAACAGGGTTTTTTATTTTGTGATTTTGATTAAACAGACAAACCCCTCAGATACTGTTAATATAGTTTTTTATGGCTTTTTGATTTTTGGTTTCATGGTAACTCAATTTAAACACATTAATTTGTAAATTAATACATAAAACATTAGGATTCTCAATATGTTGTTATCTTAATGAATTTGCATATGCTACATAGTCTATTGTGATATAGAACAATAGATTACAACAATTAAACCTGTTAAACTCTCTGGGGTGAGACATGGGAAAAACTGTGCACTTCAGAACCTTTTTTATTGCGCCAAGAATCATTTGAAGTTATGAACAAAGACCAATGTGGCGGTTGTAACCTTCAGACAATTATACACTTCAAAACACCACTTAGTCAATTGGATGCATAACAAAACAATATTTTAAATACAAATTTAAACAGGATAATTTAATTGGGATAATCATGATTGAATTTATTTACTTGACTACTTAAAAAATATAAACATGTTAAGTTAAAGTCATCTAATTGAGTAACATGACTGACAATAATAAAGGTCATATGTCTAAACAATAAGAAGCCACTATACAGATTAAACTAATATTGAATAAAAAGTTACTGTACTGTAAGTTACTTCTTCAGTAGCATCAGTCAGCAGAGAAGGATTTGCTTTACATGAAATAAACCCAAAGCCTTCTTGTGAAGTGTTTTGAAAATTTTTATTGAACCAAATAAACCAAAGAAAATCATTATATTAAATACAAACCTGTTGGATATAATCCCCTCTTTTTACCTTGTGAGTAAATGGCATGTAATGTAATTTTATGTACTCCTGACAGCACTGTAGAACATCACCAATTTATAAAATATGTGGTAGTTACTCCTGCACTTAGAGGTGGAAAATTACTCAGCAAGACGAAAGTCCCCTTTTTATCCTCACATCATCGATTTTTACAATTTCAAATTATTTTTTTAATGTTGTCACAGAGTAGATAGGGAGATAGAATGCGTAAAAAAAAGAAGCTTTAAACCATAACCTGTTGAAAACAAAGACTGAAAGGGATTATACAGTGAGGCACCCGTTCGGTATTCTGTGTGTGTGTGTATCTATATGATATTTTCCAGTATGTAGTGTACAACATTTTGTTCAGTAAGGTTTTGTAGAAATCCCAAATATGAGGAGACTTATGTCCTCAGAAAAGAAAATATATTTGATAATCAGTATAACTGTATTTTATGAAAGGCAACCATAATGCATATTTGAAGAAAAAAAAAAAACTGGTGTCAATTTAGTATACTGGACATTAATGTTTCAAATATTTAACTCTTCTGTGTTTGTGTATACATAAAAAAGAAGGTACCTAAACACACAACTCACTGATACAGCCTTTATCTTAGACTACTTCTCATTTGCGTTCTGTTATCATCCAGAGTCAGTAGTCAGATAAAATTACAAATTAGTTGCAATTTATCTGTACTGATTCAACCGTCCTTCAATTGCCATTGCTTGTTAGTCTCTCCTGAGGTTATTCAATCTTTCCTCCAGGTCAGCATCTGCATCAGCCAGTGCTGGTTGTGGTTCATTTCTCTTTCCACTAGCAACAGACAGACTACCCCCGGTGGACGGGAGATCTAATTGAAAATAAAAAATTGTATTCAGATTAATATGTTAAAACACAGTTGTTTAGAAATAAAATATCATTATGTATATAAAATAAAAATTACAACCAGTGAAAAAAATGGTAACAAAATCTTACTTGACAGTTCATCTGAAAGATTCAGGCCCAATTCATCCAATACCTGGGAGACAACAGCATCACTAGCAAAGAAAACAGAAAAAATTATAATATTAATAGCTATCCTGATTTAGCTACACTTTTTGGATTGAGTTCCCACTGAGTAACTCAATGAAGAAGAAAGATTTCATTATACAAAATAAACTGAGGCAATTGAAATTACGATTTATCTTAAGAAAAAGAGCTGTAATTGCACTGACTTAATAATGCAAACCAATTTAAACCCGAAAATAGAACAAAACAGAATGATGTGAACATAATGGACAAAAGTATTTGCTTGCTCAATCACTTAAATGGAATTACACATCCTTCAAATGTTTATCCATTCTCTATATTTACCTCAACAGATTACATCCAAATACTGATCAGTAGCAAGAGAATCAAAATTTACCATATAAAAAAGCAGGGGTTCTTTTGGGATGAAGTGAATTGTATGTGGATTACCTATATATTATAAATTTAGCAACCCCTCATACTTTTAAAATTGCGATTGCTGTTAAAATCCCTGATAAATGCGAAATCATGCATATCTTAACTTTTCTTATTATTGGATTGTCAAACATAGCAACCAAGTATATATTATTTTATAATCAGTTTTTAATGTTACAAATATATGAGAATGTATACAGAATGTACTACTTTACAATAAAAATTTCTAAATACACTGACATGGAAATTTAGCATATATTCTCATGCAACACCTTCTACCTCTCCACTCTTTTACCTTTCCTCTTCATCATCCTCATCCCCCATGGCATCATCAATTGCATCATTCATCATCTCCTCCTTCATATCCATAATTTCACTCTGTCGTTCAAACTCCATCATGATCTTCTGAATCTGAGGCAATTTCAACTAAGAAGCAGCATGAGAGAGAGAGAGAGAAGCCCTTAACTGACCCATAATTCTATTAAATTCTCTTATTCAGTCCCGTTTGAACCTAAAGAATATAATAATTCAAACCGAATATAATACCTTTTTCAAGAGCAAATGTTAATTAGCCACCTTGTGGCTTCTTAAGCCTCCGTTTTTCTACAGGAAATGTGTTACTACAATTTTTTTTTTAATCGCACAGTGATGGACATACCATATTTTGATACCTTCAAATCAAACTGACTAAGTCACATAATTTAAACACTGAAGGATAATTTGAGAACTTAAGAGAGCAAATGAGGAAAGGATGCTCACCTGTCTGTTCATAGTGGCCATAGCTTTGGTCACCCCCTTCATAGCTTGTGCCATACTGTTGTTGGACTTGAGTGTCTGGATTTTCAGACTCACTGCTTGTATATTCGCCCTCATCATAATGAATTTTTTCACATATCGTCTCGTGCGTACCAGATCCTTGGCCATGATCTTCACTGCATCCTATATTTATAAAATGGAAGTGGAAGTTGAGGTTCAGAAAAGTAAGAAACATAGCCTTTTAAAGTTTTTTTAACCACATATAATCTTTTTCACACACACACACCATTTGCCCTTGTTTGGCCATTTTCTTGATGTCTGCAATAATTTTCTTTTCCTGTTGCTCTAGTTTCTGCCTTTCTCTGTCCAGATCCCGCATGGCTCGATTCAGAGCTCTCTGGTTCTGTCTCAGCATCTCCTCAGGAGTCTTTCTCTTTCCAAACAGGAACTCCATCTAAAGCAGAAAAGCATCCATGTTAGGGCTGATCTTTGTAATAGAAAATTGTAACATTAAAAACTATGCTCTCTGAAAATGTTCTGATGCAAGGTAATTACTATGGGTGAGGACAAATCATAACTGTTGCTAAGAAGGGAATGTAACCATGATACTATACCAGGACAAGTATTACGATACCTCTGCATATTACGGCACACTTTTTTCCATTAACACCGATGCCTGCTCTATTCAGCAACACATTTCATTTATGGATAACATTACATGATAATAACCGTTAAAAAGTTTACTTTTTAGCTCTTTACTGAAACTTTAATTTATTTACATTTTAGGCATTTAGCAGAAGCTGTTATCCAGAGCGACATACAAAAGTGCAGTCTTAGGGATTAAAGAGCAATATGAAATCCTAATGACAATTACCGAGAGCAGGTATAAAGACTAATGCTGCAAAGAGATAACTTATCAATAAACATGCTTAAATTGGGAGAGTAAAGAGTTACTTTGAGCATGGTATGATTGGTGCCAAGAACCTAGTTCCAGTATCTCAGAAATGTCCGCCTTCTTGGGCTTTTTAAGCACAACCGTTATCTATTTACTGTGAATGGTGCAACATCGAATCCCC
Organism: Hiodon tergisus; assembly: GCA_025775045.1. NCBI lineage: Eukaryota > Metazoa > Chordata > Actinopteri > Hiodontiformes > Hiodontidae > Hiodon > Hiodon tergisus. The sequence goes on along the minus strand of JAOVYW010000037.1, from coordinate 5,012,881 downwards.
GCATATATTCAAAAGGAGATTCTAAATTGATGACGCAGAGCAATGGAGTTCGAATGGAACGCTTCCTGCCTACCGGAGCCGTCGGGTCCTATACAGAACAGGGAGAGGTTCTGGGAGAAAAGTATCCCTTTAATAAGACACGCAAACGGGGATATATAACTAGACCGTCTTTTTTTTTTACATTTACATTGTTTTTTTTACAAACACTGATCTCCTCCAAACTAACTGAAGCGTTAGATAAAATATACATACTAGATACATTTTAAAGATAAAATGATAATATGGATATATTAAACAAACCCCTTTGGCAAACCAAATACAAATAAAACGCATAACATCTAAAAACATGTTATCAATGTAATCCATTAGCGGTAGTTTTCAATAACTCCCGTTTACAACGACAGTTGAGCCATGTAAACAACATATACGGAAACCCAATACCGTTTATAAACTAGCATGCTAGGTAGCTAACTTTATCCTCAACGATAAAAGCAAAGGCAAAACATTTTACTAAAATCACTAAAACTTAGTAGTAAGACGCATTTGTTCAACTACTGCTCTTGTTATTCGAAAGCATGACATAGTACGCCAACATATTATCATACTTAATGAGCTGGATTTATAGCAAACCAACTTAATCTTCAACACAAAGCTACTTCACTATTTTAGCAAGCAATGAATCTGTAACGATCTGGTCATACCGAGTGTTATTGTAAACTATATTCGATGTAAAGGACGTTCTAAGCCTCTTGGCATTACCTAGATATTTACAATCAAGCAAAACTACTTTCTCACCGTGGGTTTGTTTGGCGATCTAGTTGAATCGCGATGGAAAATAAACCACTTCAAAACCTGACGAAATTCACCAGTTTTTCCCGTTTGTTTGTGTGTGTTATTTCAGCTTTATCGTTCATAGATTTTCTAAATATTGTAATGTTGTGTTGTGTTTCTAGTACTTCCGCATCCAGATTCCTGTTTTCTTGAGGTGGTGAACCAGTGTCAAATGAGCCCTTGAAGCTACAGAACTGAAAGGCTGTACTGTGCAAAAAAATTGACAGTGGTGCATTGTGGGAAAACGGAAGCCCGAAAACGTCTGACATTATACGTGGTGAACGTAAACATTTAATTTCTGTGGTAGAAAGCAAGATGTGATGAATGGACTCCATTCATCCTAGGCCTTTATGCTTTATTATAAAACAAATTTCTATATTGGTTGATGGCATTTTTTTGGAAAATGCCTAGATTGAAAGAGACATTTATAATCTCCCAATTTACCTGCAATTAACAATCAGGGAATAATTTGGAATCACAATTACCTGGTTAATTTATTTAGCGTTTTAAGTGCCCAGTAATTGAGGAATACCACTCAGCCCGGATACATTTATGAATGTATTAAGAATATATATTATTGGTTAAATTGTTTGATTGGAACCTATCCCTCATCCTAGGAGATTGGTTTATCCCCTTAGGCGCTAGTGCCCTTGGTCATAAAATTTGGAAATTCAGTTTTTTACCCACTAAATTAAACTTTTAAAAGACATAACTTAGTTTTCTTCAGTATTGACGGCATTCAGAAAACAAGTCTGCCGCTTTAGCAGGGCAATCACTCCTTTTCTTTGAAAAAATCGTGTACCCTTATGAAAATGAAACTGTAGAAGAAAAAGTGTCAATAGTTTCATATTTGATGTCGTATTTGTGTGCTCATTAATTACACTATAAATCCAGTTTGGATTAAATCCTAACATGCCTTTTCTCTGCATAATTCTGCAAATTAAACTGTTGTAGAAGTGGTAGCATTGGTTCTCTTCCAACAATCTGTTAAGTTTCCTGAAAATCTGTGCAGGGTTTTACAATAAATCTTTGTTGTTGTGCCAGTCCCAGCGAAAAATTGTTGAGCTGAACAGAAACTGCGCAATGATTTGTATATGTCGATTTACTACATATGCGCCATTTATTGTTGTTTTCGACTAAGATGTGGGGAAAATTAAACCTATCCTTGGAAGAGTTTATTTGACCGAACAAGATTAGGATGGTTAACTAGATAATGTACACAACGACATGTTCTGTGAGGCCAAGTTGTTGTGACAGCCAAGCTACAAGAAATACAAATATGTGAGCAAAACTTTTTTTTATTAAAATTTGTTAGTGCACGTATCAAAAATAAGCCTAAAATCTTGTCTGTGTGTTGTCACCTGTTGACTTTACAGAATAGTGTCATAGTTATAATAAATAGTTATTTCAAAGTGACTGTATGTAAAGGCATTTGCTATGAATAGATTCTGACATCATGAGGCTTGCCAATTGGGTAAATCATGAGGGTTGCCAATTGGATAAATCCCCCATAAGTGGGGATAAAAACTTAAAGCCAATGGGGAGAATTCCACATATGAAATTTCACATAGTGTTCTCATGTCATTTTAAACTGGTCTGTAGCTTAATAGTCTAAAAGTGATGAAGTGCCAAGCTTATGTCTCACAAATACGTGCAGGAGAGGTTTGGGCATGCCCATTGGCACCGGATAAAGATCAAGATAATTACAAAACTATTTTAACACCTCAGTAGGTGCTGGGGGTCAGGAGAGAGGCAAGGTGGGAGAGAGGAAGAAAAACACTCCATGAACCACAGAGTGCAATTGGGAAAGCGATTTGTGTCCTGAAGTTGAGACGGGCTCCAGGGAAACCCATGACTTAACTATCTTCTTGTCATTTATTATTTTCTTGTTGTTCTTGTTGTTTTTTCTTTGTTATTTTAGTTAATTGGGTTAATTATTATTACTGTGTGTTTATATATGTATTGGCTTTTTCTATATTTTCCACCTTTCCAAAGCCAATTCCTTTTAGATGCAGATGGATATATCAACGCGGTTGAATACAATGTTTGATAATTAGATTTTGCCTACTTTTCTTGATTGCTTCTTTCTTTGAATGATTTCTCTTAGTTGATGCTTCAGCGTGCATGATTGTGTTTGCTTGATTGTGTGATGTGTGCATTCGTGTTTAAACAAATAAGTATAGGCGTTAAAATCAAAGTTCAAATAAAAAATAGGCCTTAAGAATTCAAAAACAAATATGTACATAAATCAGCTGTCTCTTTCTAACTACACAATATGACATGTTATTGTTCCATTTATGCCATCCATTGGACCTATTTTAATGAAGCAAATTTCAAGTCAAAGTTGAAGTCAATCTGATTTGCATTTCCTGAGTTTTAAGCATTACAGTCCACTAATGGTAATTATTCCACTAATGGTAATCACACTCAGGTGCCAACAATCCCAGGCCCTTCCTTCATGAAAAAAGAAGGAAGGCAGTCAAAAGGAAAATGGCTGGATACTTTGACACTGCTATGGTTTTGTTTAAAGCTTTAAGTTTAGTTTTCCCTGAACCGGGAGGTTTTGTTTTATGTATTATTTTGTTGTTGGTGCAATATTTGAATTTGTTAAAAATGCTGATTAAAGGACATAAACCCACCCCCAATGCCTCTTTCTCCAGCCGCTCTCGGACTGAGTATGCCCTTGTGTGCTACAAAGTGGTGCTGAAACTCGGGAGTGGAGGGAAACATGAGGCAAGCCCAAGCATGGTCCTGACTTCCAGTGCCCCTGGAAGGTACCTGCTGTGGGTGCTGAGGGGGAACGGTTTTTGGGCTGGGGGCGAGCAGAGGGGTTCCCATGGCAAAGGGAGACCACCGTTTTTTCTTATTTGATTTTAATAAATTGATATTTGCTACACTTAAAATATTTATACGTACATAAAAAGCAAGCATATGATTTGGGGAAATAAAAGGGATCTATTTTCCATTTCTTCATCTCCCTGCTCTACCCACTTTTTCAGTAGGTTAATATGGTATATTTGATCCACCTTTTGCCGTTTGTTGGATTCGATAGGTTACAGGACCTATCATTCCCCCACCTAATAAGGCCCCATAAGCAATGTACTCTCAGCAATAGGTAACAAGAACAGTATCCGGTACAATCGGTCTGTGATTGATGTTCCACTGTTGCACCTTCTGGGCAGCCTGTAAATGTCTTCCACCAGTGGCATCACTCTCGCAACGAGATTCTGCATCCAAATGCTTCACCAGGAAATGGTGGGGGGAAGGGATGCCTATCAAGAAATTTCCACTTTCCACAAAGAAAAGGTGCCAGGATGTGCGCCCACTTGACAGTCCTCTCTTGCTATAGTTCTCTTGGTCACCTATCCCAGTCATTTTGTTGATATCCTTGTGCCTTCAGTTTGGTGAGGAGGCCCAGACGATCTTCCATCCTGTTAACCCTTTAATGCATACCATCACATATATGTGATTGTTCGAAAGCAGTCCCTGCAGCGTACCATCACATATTTTTGATTAGAACACTGTGATAGAATGTCTAGAAAAAATGACATAACAATCACGTTGATAATCCTGAAAAGCCTATTCTGCTATAGTTGCGTACAGCTCGTTTGACTTTCTATTAGCCTATCTGAGCTAGCTAACAAGCATCACATAATTATTATAACCTCATGATATATGTTTATTACAACATATTTGAGAATCGGAATATCTGATATGTCCTTCAAAGCAATGACAGTTTGAAATTACAAATAAAATTCATTTTTTGTTGTTATGTCACAAATGAATTTGAGAAAATTAAGCCTTCTCTGAGCTCATGTTCAAAAATAACTCATGCTGGGGGGCCATTTGTGAAAATTTAGAACTTACTCGTCAATGGGAAGCATATAAGGAATATTAAGGAACCCCACCGTGAAGGTGAATCACCCTAGCTAGGACGACAGTTTTAGCTATAGAACTATATATAAATGAAACTCTCACTTTTATTTATGTTGGTCCATAATAACAGTGATCAGCCCTGTCTGGGTATCCACAGCTTTAATCACTCCCTGTAGTTCCTGACTTTTAGGGACACCAATGTTAACTGAGACCAGAAGATGTGCATTTAGAGGGGAGGATCCATGTTCTCTGTAGCTTTGTACATCCTGTGTTATTGTCAGTATAGGGTGAATATTTGTGGTGGGAAAGAAATGGTCTATGTGAACAATTGGGTAAAGTAATGCATGCAAGAAATGTTTTTGCCGTTCACCTAGAACCCTCTTTTGCATGTGATCTGTCCTAGATACTTATACTCAGGTTGTCCTTTATTTGAGTCACATGTTCTACTACAGCTGAACTACCTCTCCGCCATTTTGTCTTCATCTCCCTTAAATTTCTATGTCCACCATCTTGCCCATGTTGTTTGTAACTGCCCCCCTTTTTAAATTCTAAATTCTAAAATTTTACCAGGTGGTTTGTTTATTTCACTTAAATATTGATTAAAGTAATTTTTAACTACTTTAGCCTTCAGATATAATAAAATTACTAAACTTTAGCGGCTACTAAATATCCTGCCACCACACACAGGAAGGGGGTCTCTTCTACACTACATGACTCGCAGGAGAGGCTAAAAACCAAATGATGGAGAGCCATGTCTCTATCAATTGCACTGCCAGCCTGGAGGCACCTGTGAAGCTGCCAGTAGACTCTAGTCAGTAACAAACCAAGAGAAGCCATGACAAGGTAGCGCACTAAAAGTAGGGGCCAACACTGTGCTCTCCTTGTCACAATCAAACAGTTTGAACCAGCAAATTCTAGCTCATAGAGCTCAGCTTGTGCTGAGGTGAATGCCTTCTGACCCACTCAGGAGGTATTATCATAACTCTGGTCCTCTGAAATATAAATATTAACCATTAATAATGCATTTTTCCCTTTAAGAACCCAGAACCTCTTGTGATTTAGCTGCACATAATCGACTCACCAATCATCTATAGACGGCGCTGATCTAGATACTGCCCTCAACACTCTCGTGCCAAATCCATGGTGTTACAGGTGCTCAGAATCTTGAAAAAGTACGCGGAGTCGCCTAGACTGCCTCATTGCAAATGACTGAAGCACCTCGACTGTGGGACAATTTTATATATAGGCTGAGCCCCCATCAAAAGGAAAAGGAGCCCTGGGAAAGATGGAGTACACTTTCACATGGTAAGCTGACATGGCTGCTAAGTACACCTTTAGGGTACTGCAGAAACTGCAGAATCACTGCCATAGGACAGGTAATAGGAACTTTGTTCTGGGCCACACACCACTGCTGGAACACTCCCCAATTATACTGGCTGCCCAGGCATTTTGCAAGGTGTTTATGACCTCATCCAACAGACCCAGGTGGCTTAGTCTGGGCCATTCAAGGGCTAAACCCACACCTGCCAGCTGGACGGGTTGAAGTGTCACAGAGTACCCTGCATCTGACTGAGCAGGTCGCAGCAATTGAGCAACTCCCACAAGAGACTGTACAGGAGCTGTAACAGAGTTAAGGACAGTTTCACAAACAACCAAGCTTTTTATTAGCTAATGTCTATAGGGCGCCGGGTCCGTCTACAGAATTTTTACAGGAGTTTGGTGACTTTTTATCAATCCTAGCAGTTACTGCAGACAAAGTATTGATTGTTGGAGACTTTAATATTCATATTGATAGTGATGAGGATTCATTAAAAAAAAACCTTCGTCTCTATATTGGACACGTTTGGGTTTGTCCAACATGTGGCAGAACCCACGTATTGTCACAAACATACATTAGATCTGGTTATTAGTCTTGGAGTTGATATTGAAAATTAATCTGTTTTTCCATACAACCCAGTACTTTCTGATAACTTTCTTATAACTTTTGTAATTCAATTGTCGAATTCCAAGGTCCCAGAGCAGAAGCAGTTTATGAGTCGTTCCATTAATCCAAGTACGATGCTAAGGTTTATCAAAGAACTGCCAAATGTTTTACCTGAGGAAAGAATATTCAATAGTATTACCTCAGTGGAAGAAATGCTAGATATCTGTAACAAAACATTAAGGAGAACTCTAGATCTAGTAGCTCCTCTGAGAATTAAAAAAATAAAGCATAATAAATTCTCCCCAATGTACACTGATTAGATGCAGAAACACCTGTGGCAATGGGACTGAATGAAACACCTGAATTCAATGATTAAGAGGTGTGGCTCAATACTTTAATCCATATATTGTATATGTAGCTGTGACCACTCAAAGTTTCACTTTTAAAATTTTCAGTTTAACTTGAGATCATGCTGCTTCAATAGGTAAGCATTAACAATGTGCTATCTCTCTCTTTCGAGCGATCACGTGAGACATCCTGCAGGACTGCATCACTTTCAACACAACATCTAGTGGACCTTCAGACTGGACTACAGCCATCTGGGCTCTGGCCGTTTCCCCCTGAAGCTGTTCATATAAATAAATAAAAAAATCAATATACAGATTATTTTCCCTTAATCCCAACCATTGAATTTTATCATTCTTGTTGTTTAAACCAAAAGACAGAAATTGAAATAATGGTCTAAATAACCTTCAAACAAGAAAGTAAATACCAATGAACACGAATTAAGTCGTTTAAAATTAAAAAGTTATAAGTACATACATTTTTATTCATACTTTATGTGCCCCTTTAGAGCATTATATCTGTATTCAATAAAACTTTAGAAACTGTAATGTCATTATTTGCCTTAAAAGCAGGTTTCCAATTAAAATGTGAATGTCTTTAGAAATTCTATTACTTTAAATTTTGAGTTTACAGCACCAAATAGTAGTTCAATAGCAGTGCAATACTAGTATCAATAATATCTTGGAGCAGTACAGTACAAAAATGGTACCAATGAGCCGAAAACGGCTATGCTTTCACAATTCATATACATGCACAAAAGGAAAAAGTTAACACAAAGCCTAGTTTACGTGAAAACCAATCATCATTTCCCCTGACGCACTTGATGAAGGGACAGTGATGGCGAGTCAGTTATGTTTTTTACGCCCTCATACTCGACTGATACCCGCTTGAAAACTAGACAAGGACATAGCTAGTATCCTTATAAAGCATTCAATGAAGGAGTGTTATGTCGCCCTCGACCTTCTTACCCTGAGCAGCTAGTCACTGACTAGTCTGGGAAACCACCAAAGTGGCATATTTACATGTCTACATAATGTTTGCTGTCTCTGTACACTACCAGCTGTTTTGAGTATGGTGCAACTTCGTCCTATGTTGGACCAGACCACTCTTTCCCACTCTCTCCAATGCTAGCATCAGTTAAGATGCGCAGAGCTGAGGCCACCTAGCAGCAAATTATTCTCTCCCCTCAGGATGTGACACCTGAGTGACATATCGGTACAATCCATCCACATAAGTGATTTGCAGGACTCAGTCCATCAATATCTTAGAGGTGGTCGCTGCATTGCATAATCCGAAGGATAGAACCCAGAAGTGCCAGAAGCCATGCACAATGAAGAACATAATCTTAAGATGCACTGTCAGGGCAAGCTCCACCTACCAAATGCAGCTGTGTTGGTTAAAAGAGGCAACCATCAGGAACCAGTGATGCAGTCCAGGATAAGATAAATTGTAATGCCATGTATAAATTCTACTGATTGATTATCACATTGATAATTAATAAGGAAAGAGGACCATGAAACATTTATAGGAACAGCTCAGAATCAACCCTGATGATTGAAAATCCCTAAAAGTTCTACTTCATAAAGTATTACTAAAACATGTTTTGCTGTGTTGAGAAAATCTTTTGAAAAATCTAATAATTTTAGATTGATAGGGCCTGTAGTGCTGCTATTCAAATTGTTTTATGTTCTTATAAATGGTGTGAGCTGTGTTGTTGCTGTGATTTATGAATGGCTTTGTGAACCTCTCTACAATCTGTCATTGTAAAATAGTGTTTCCTCTGTTTATTAAATGACAGCTTAACAACTTTTCTTTCCTTTTGTTAAATCAAACCCATTTTAAAAAAAAGGATATGCATTGAGGTGCCCAGGAGTTGCTCATATAATTAAAATGGCCAGCTGACAAGATTTCTTTGACAAAAAAAATCAACTAATTAATTTGTAATCATGACAAGAGTTTCTATTGATTCCTATAACTGTATGTTCACTTGGTCCTGAAAATTTTGTAGTAAATAGGGTGATTAACATGAACAAATGGGATCTCGCCTATCCCCCACTATTATTTTTGTAAGAATAATTGTTTCATTATACATGCATTTTGGAATATAACAAATTGAGACACAATCGAATTGATTTCACATTGACTTTTTGTTGTTGTTTTTATTTTCAGAAACACCAACTTGGGGGAAAAACAAAAACAAAAGCACAACAAATGTGTCAGGGAGCCATCTAACTGTCAATTAGTTTGACCAAATTGCATGTTCTATACTAATTCAATAAGTCTATATGGATTTATAATGTTAATACAACATTGCTCTATTTATCAGAGTTGTATCTATTACCACTCCTTAGTGTAATAATCATTGCAGACCAATTTAAAACAATGTAAGGCGTAAATATTTCAATAACTGAATTAAATCACTATGTAAATTCTAGCCTTATTGTGGCAAAGTTCAAAAAGGTAGTTCAGGTCTATTTTTAACTAAATTTCCTTTCAACATGTGAAATGTAGAGTCCAAATTTTATATTAGTAAAAAATAAATCTTGATTTCAATGTGGCAAGAATGCAGAGGTTCCCATAAGCTAATTTTAATATCTTTTCCATGTATCCATAGAAAACATTAAAAGATGGTTGGATATGTTAGGTGGAATCTTTTACCACAGGGTTGGAAGTTATGGTGACAAAAAGCCATGTATACTTTCAACTGGAATTGTATTGCAAGTAAGATTTTTGTGTATGTGTGGATGCATGCATAAACATCAACATAAACACAAACAAACAAACAAACAAACAAACACACACACACACACACACACACACACACACACACACGTCTCTACACACAGACAAGGTAAAAGTATCGAAACATGTCTGGCTCTGGCCTTCTAAATGTTGTTGTAGAAACACAGATCAGTGCAATTGTGTTCTTAATTTTGTCCACATAATACACTGAACACCATCCCACCCTACTAATACACTAACTGCTGTTTGGTGGAAAAACCTATGGCTGCTTTTGATAACAGGTTAATGTTTTTAAAAAAGAAACAGATTTTAACTTTGTGGTAACTTTTAACCTCAATTTAAGCAAATTAATTTGAAAAAGATAATTGTTTTATAACAATAGTTAGATTTAAGCATGTTTATATGCATACACAAGTAATAACAACAAATCATACCTAGCTATGTAATGTGTATTTTTTTTTTACTTGTGGTGAAAGTAAAAAATGGTGAAATTGGGGAAACCACATTCATTGTCTGTGTTATTGGTTTGCTATCGTTTTTTGCTTATTTTAGAGAATGTAAGTTGGAATTCCCCCAAAACAATCTTCCAAAGCCACAGAGTCAATGTTTATGTGCATCAGTGTATGTATGCAAGCATGTGTCTGTCAGTGGAGGTGGGATCAGATGGGGGGTGAGTCCTTGCGCCTCAACAGATACTGGTGGATGTCATCAGAATCACGTTTCAGCCAGGCTGCATTCAAAAGGATGTTCTCACAACACTGTTGGACAGTGCGCTCTGCTGCTGGTGCATGGTGGCTCTCAAAGAAACTCTAAAACACAAGTAAAAATAGGTACATTTCTATAAAAAATTATGCCGCGCTGATATTAAAATGGCAGATTAAAAATGGGAAAAAAACTGAAGGGGAACATGTTGAGTTGATTATTTTTATAAGCATTCCACACACATATAACAAAAAAATATAATTAATTACAATTATTCAGATGTGATACTAAACTTACTTTCTATCTTTATATATATTTAAATACTTACCTTTACTTCGGCAGCCATTTTGTCTATTGCAAATCCATCGACGGACAGCTACAAACAAATGTGATCCACAAATAGTTTTAATAGTTATATTTTTCTATCAATAATAAGTTATGTTTCTGTTCTTTTAAATAAGTTATATTTGATACTTCAAAAAATAAAAAATAAAGACCCCATCATTGCAACAATTAAAAATGTAAAAAGTAATTACAGAGTAATTGAAAAATAAATAAAATTGTGTTAAATAAAAAGGATTGTTGAATCACTGTCTTTAAAAAGATGTATTCAGTGGTCTGTTTCAGGTTTACATGCATTTGATGAGTTATACTCTCTGGTAACTGCCGTGCGTGTGTGCATGCATATACCACTTTTCCATGGGGTATGAAATTACCTTGATTAATCGAGAGATAAGAAAACCACCCTGATACCGGTTGTGAAGCTCTTCCCAGTTGTCTTTAACAAACTTCCAAGCAGCTTTTCGGCCCTGTTTACTGCTACTTGCCACACCCCCAATAATGGAAACTGTGTCCTGAGGACGGACCTCCTCCTATGCAGGCACAACAGGATTTTAGGATAGTGTAGGTATGTGGAGACAGTCAAGGCACATGCAGAGATATATTCAAACAAAGTTTGGCTTACAGGCCTTCCTTAACTCATTCATTAACATCAAATGCAGCCACGCATACCGAGAGGGCAAAGGTAAGAACTTTCTGGATGAGTTCTGGGGCAGAGATGGCCCCCAGCACCCTCTCAATGCGGTTCTTTTCCTCTTGCATGTCTGCCTGCTTGTGAAGCTGAAAATAAAATAAAATAAATTAATCAATTTAAACATTTTTTACACGTCATTGTCTGTATTATTGGTAAATTGGATCATTGTTAACCAAACTTCATTCAGCTTCTTATTTGAACTACTGAAGTTCCATTTTTGTCAAAATATCTTAAAAATAAGAAACAGTACAACTTCTCTGGATCTACCACCAAATGTATTTTATTTCATTAATCTACTATTTTATAAGCCCATACACACACACTCTGTTTTTCCCAAACATCCATATGCTTGAATATGCTCCAAATTCAGTTACACAAAGACTTATGATTTGGTGCTTAGTTGTATATGGCCTTTCCACTGCCATGCGTAAGTAGGGTTTCCCAGTGTGTGCCTGCATTTCCATATATGTTTTCAGGCCATTAGGGGAACTAACCTTTTTCAGGCTTTAGGAAGACCAACAGTTTTTGGTGGTCTAAAGTCCGGGATATTGCTATTGGCGCTAAGTTGATCCTCAAACCATCATTTTTATTGGGCTAGAACTTAAATTGGGCTAGAGTGACCTCAATGTAAGACTGAACTTGTAGATTCGGGGTTTAAGACATCATGTTTATTTTCACGTTATTTAACTTTTTTAACCAGCTGACTGGATGTGTTCATCACCAGAAACACACAAATAGACAAGTTAAAAGCAATAATCTATCAGCAGCTAATTTTCTGCTTGCAGAGTTAAAGTGATTACATTACTTATCGAAAGGTACAGTTGTCCACGTATAAAAGTAATTTTACTTAAGTGGCTATCCAGCTAATGTCAAATACAAAATATAATTTAGTTACCACGCTAGCCAGCATAAGCAAATAGTAGATAATGTCAGTTAATGTCAGCAAATGGTACTAACATTAACGGCAGATCTTATTTTCTCCAGTCATTTTTTCTCTCTAAGATTTCCTTTACAAAACAAATTATAATCAAATTATACTTCATTTCTATCATTGATAATGCTAAAATTGTGTATTCATACTGTATTTGTTTAAACAAAATAAATAGTTAATCAAATGTATTAATTATGAAAGTGTCAGTTACAGTCCACTGGTTCTCTACCCTCAAGTTCTTCTAGAAAACAGAAATGAATTGCCTCCAATTTACACTCAGAATTATTAGGCAGTAACAATCCTTTTTTCCTTAGAAACAAACATTCATGCCTTTCCAGCTTTTGGATGGAACTATGGATCTTGGTGTGTTCAAGAGAGAAGTTTGGCCCACATATCTAAACACACACCAGAAAGCCTCTCTTAAGAATGCCAATGAAAATGTGGCTTACAAGTGTCTATTGTTACTGTGAAGCTCTTGGTGAACAAAACACTTGCTTTCAATACAGTTTTCTAAAACAAAAATGTATTTTACTAGAATACTAGAATAATTTAAGCCTATATAAAATATGTTTAAATACCTTCAGCATTGTGTCCAAGGTTGCACTATCTCCGTGCTTCAGCACAGTCAGATAAACCTGAAACAACAATTATTATTTTTTCCAAACATAGGCATAATCTCACTGTTCATGTTTTATTTTAATGACAAAACAAAGGACAAGAATCAACCTGCTTTTGCAAGCTAAATTTCTGCTTCAACAGTTTGGTTTACTGAAATATAAAACATTTTGTAAGGAATTTCCATCCAAAATAGCCATAGGAAAGATTCCACATTGATTAAAGTTATGGACATTTTTACATCTTCTGACAAAACTTAACTCTCTGTACTATAGCTCTTTAACCAGAGTATAATTTTTGATTACGATATTTCTTTTTAAAAGACTTTGTAGCACAATATGGTTTTATAGACAATTATAATTTGTGTATTCAACCTTTTTACCAGCCATCTTTGAATGAGTAACCTGAAATACCTTAATTCCTGTTCAGTAGTGGACAACATTTGAACTTAATTCTCTATGGACTAGTTTTTGGGAAAAGTATTATTGGGCCACTCAGATTGAATTCTGAAGTTATAAGAATTATAAAAACAAATATTTGTTATTATCTTAACTATCAAACTAACTATAGTCATTAATTTTCTTCCTATTATAATAAACATATTTCATATATGCATTATCTGCGGTCATAAGATACAAATTAGAATGCACAAAACTATTGTGGGGACAAAGCAGCAGTCAGCAGATTTTTAAGCACAATTGTATAACCTTCAATAGTGATTGAGACAATAGAATTAGGGCCATGATGTTTTGCATTATATCTCTGTTCTCTCAGTATTATATTGGCTGTCATGCCAATGAAGTCAGATTATCAAAAGTATGGAACTGGTGGATCAATTGTCATGATCCCAATACACTGGATACAAGGTAGTTTCAAACCATGTGTGCCACAGCTGAAGATACAATCAATGAGGCCACATGTTTACTAAAGTAAGGAGTGATATGGTTTTTGATTTAATGAGGTAATTAAGTATGGACAGGAATTTTAAAATCACATGTGCAATAGGTTCCCTGCAGGATCTGCTTCGACCCCTAAAAAAAACAGAATCGCAGTAAAAACAATATGGTTACAGCATACATTTTGGAACATAAATTCAGACTACAACTGTGTAGCAACTGTGCAACAGACAAGTTTAACTAAAATTAGGATGGCATAAGTATGCATTGGTATTTGTATGCTCAGAAGTTATTTACCTACACAACTTACTTAGCTCACTATTTAGCCAGCTTGTGATGTTTTTTTTTTAGATTAGACCATATGAAGTCAATCTGATTGCACGTAACACACACATTTTATTACTACCACAGAATTTTCTAGTAGAAAGTAATAATACTAAATAACTATTATAAGCAGCTCAGTGCTTTAAAACACAATAAACAGAAGATGAATTCAATAAAAGGAATTAATTTTTTTTTTTTAAATAAAATCTAAAAAACCAACAAGGAAACTATGAAAAAAACAAAAAACTTTGCATGTAAATGAAGTCAGATCAATTAAAAAGCCTGTTCGTAAAAATGTTTTTAAGAGATGACTAAGCAGATTTTATTTCAGGGAGACCATATCATCAGAGTTTAGGGGCCTTAATTGAAAAGGTGAGACTTTCTTTTAAGTCTAGACTCTGGAACATTCAGAAGACCTTTGTCAGGGAAGGTTCTATTACCTTACCTCAAGATCAATTTAAATCTACCATAAATCTAAATGTAATGTTTCTTGCAGTATGTCAAAATATTTCAAAGGTTAATTAATATATAAAGTATGCACCAACATGTTACATTGATAATTTTGTAATCTGGCCAACCTTAGGGAGTCTTCACAATTTAGTTAGGGACTGATATATAGTATAGGTATTAAATTTGGTGTCAATCAGACTTCAGTGGAGAGGATTTTTAAATGGCATTATGGGTCCTTGATTCAGAATAATATCCCTTTAGAAGAGGGACCTAAGACACTATGTTTGGTGACTTTAGGTGAAAAGGTTCACAGGGGCTGTACAGTGATGGAAGATGGAGAGGCTCTCTTCTCTTAACTCAAAAAATAAATAGCTAATGGGTCTAGATCAGAACATTGTCCTGTGTAAAAACACAATATGTACTTGGTGCTGAAATACAGCAACATTCAGGGTGTAGACAAAATAATGGAAATACCAAGACATATATGAATATTTATTAACTAATAAGGTGTTGGGCTACTCTTCAGTCAATTTTATTTTTATACAGTGCTTTTCACATGTTGTCATGTCACAAAAGACGCTTTACATACAGAAAAATACAGTATGTCCCAGGCCTGACCCCCCAAAAGCATGCCAGTGGCAACAGTGGC
>JAOVYW010000037.1:4987313-4997463 GCA_025775045.1 Hiodon tergisus | reverse complement strand
AAATATCTGCAAGGATCACAGTTGAACTGCAGAAGTTTGTTACATCTTGAGGACACCAAGTCTCCAAAACAACAATTAGACGCCACTTCCATGACAACAAGCTATATGTAAGGGTTGCTAGAAGAAAGCTTCTGCTGTCAACAAACCACAAATGAAGACCCTGGAGTTTTCTATATTCCTTGGAACTTTGATTGGAACAGGGTTCTATGGCCTTATTAGAATAAAATGCAATGTGCAATGTTCATGCAGAATGCCCACTGTGAAAAAGGAGGATCAGTGATGTTGTGGGGCTTTTTTACTTCCAAAGTTCCTGAGAACCTTTTTAGAATATATCATATTTAGACCATAAACTGGCTGACTCTGGCAGAAGGATTAAACTGGGTTGTTGTTGGATCATCCAGGAGGACAACATCTAAACAATACCTCCAAATCCACAGGAAAACGATTCACAGACCATAGAATCAAGCTTTTGCAATTACCACCCAATTTCCCTGACCAAACCCCCATTGAAAACCAGCAGTGAGCTGAAGAGGAGAGTCCACCAGAGAGGACCAAGGACTCTGGAGAGTTTCTATATGGAGGAATGGTCTCAAATCACTTCCACTTCCAGCATTTAGTAAATACAAACAGAGTATGTAGACCATTGTAAATACTTGACAAACTTTCAAAACAAATATTGGTAATTTTTTTTCTTTCAGTGCTTTGCATTTAAATGGGCACAGGAGTGGTCTATGGGAAGTTTTAGTCTTAAAATATTATATCTTAGAATATACATTTTTAAGTTAATGTCCAGCAATGTCCATGGACTTAACACTGAACAATACAGAAGAATAATGAAAACTAAATATGTAAATAGCGAAGGAATAAAATAAAGTATGAAGGACCATAAAAACAAGTAAAAGTCAATTACAATTTGCCAATAACGTGATCAGTTGGGGAAAACCTCCATAAGAGAACAAAGGCATATATTTATTAATAAATTCTATCCTGTCTCATAAAAGCTTAAAAAGTTTGAGCATTGGAGCCTTTGATCCTTTTTTTCTCATTACAATGTTAGGAAACCCCCTAGTGGCAAGGGGACCACACGCATCTACTTGGATTACATGATTCTTAGGGCAACCAATAATCTACCTGTGGGACTACAGCAAGTCTGACAACTCAAACCAAATACGATAAAATATCAGAGTAGTATTACAAAATACTGTCAGTTACTGAGATTTAACTTGTAACCTTTTATCATTTATGTCAGATATTGTTGAACAAATATATTATATATAATAATATATAATTCATATATTAAATTCGTAATGAAGCACATTATATGACAAGACATCTGTTGTTTCTTCCCTTCATCTTGTTTTGTGCTCTCCAAGCAGCACTGATGCTTTATGCTCATTTAAGCCATTGAAACTTCCTAAATTTGCAATTTATTTCCAATATTTTTAATGTTCTTTCATGTTCTGTATCGCAACTCCTTCAACTAATGCCTAAACTAAAATAATCTTAAAGTATATCTTTTATTCAGAAAACACTGATCCACATTCATGTATACTAACACAAAGTGTGAACTTTCTAGCTTGCCATTAACCAAAATTGAGCCACTCCATCTTTAAAAAAGACTAATTTATCAGCTTGGCATCTACATACCAGCTTATCCGTTTAGGAAAACAGTTAATTTACCAGGTTGACCAGCTCATTCTCCAATTTGACTATAAACACAACAGCAATAAACCGGCAATCCACACCTGGTCTAAAATTGACTTTTTATTATTATTTATTTATTTATTTATTTATTATTCAGGGCTTTCAGAGAAGGCCTGAGGTACCATCACTGCAAGTTATACAATAAATTACTGGTACTACCATGGCATTCCCCAAGATACTGCTATGGTAATCACATTTCAAAGGTTATACATTTAGTATGATTATAGCAAATAGTTATTTTTTGCAAAGGATTTGTCAATTTATATACCGCACACACCACATCACCAGGTTGTTACGAAATTCAGTTGGAATTAATTTCCCACACTGGCTTGGTATTTTATATATATATCGATCGAGATTGAGAGAACAACAACAAGGCTATAGCACTTTTTGACAAACAAGACAAAGGTATTCGCGTAAGTATTTCCACAGTTCCCCCATCAATACCTTTCGCTATAATACTTTTCAGTAAGAGCCGGCTAGTTATTAATCTCGCCATCTACACTGTGTCCTCCGATGACTGCTACCGCTGTAGCTACACTGTTTTTAGGATCATAACCGATTAAAAGACAAAAGAAGAATTTAAAATAAAGATTTTAAATTAGCAAGAACCTTTTAAGATGTTTAAGCTTTTTTCACTCAAGCAGCAAAAAAAAGACGAAGAGTCTGCGGGACAAAACAGAGCAGGAGCCTTGGGTAAAAAAGCCAGCGCGGCCCAGCTTCGAATACAGAAAGGTATCTAGCTTGTTTCGTGAGTTGAGTATTTAATAGATAATAGGTTTTTCATTTTTCATCAGAATAAAATCTAAGTAGTTGTTTAGCTTGTAATTATTGTTAAATTCTTGTGAGATCAAAGAAATTAGGTAAAGTAACATCTCGTAATGCTTGCTGGCTGGTTGCATTCAGGAAGTAGAACAGTTCCCACTTCATTTAATGTCGTTGTTCTAGCTAGTATTATTAACTTCTGAGTACTTCCGATCAATGTTCAGTGCAGTAGTTTATACCAGGCTAAACTATACAAAGGATGATTATAAATGTAAAATACCTAGCTAATAGTGTTGATTGAATTTAAGCAAGGCTATTTAGAGCTAACTCAGTAGAGTGGTAACGTTAGCTGAACTTTAAAAAGGAAATCAAGAAGGAATCCGAAATGGAATGCCCCAGTCCAGGAGCATTTTTAATTCTAAGCCGATATACAGAGTAAAAGGCATTTTTGTCAATGTTTGAAATATGAAGGAATTTGCAGTCGGAAATTCTGGAAAGGTACTTAAAAATTATTAAAATGCTTGCAGGAAGTAACGTTAGTGTATCAGCTTGTGTATTGTCCACACAACATTGCTGAAGTCGTTAATATTAAATGCATTGACCGTAGTCTGTTGGTGTACATCGGTGCTAATTGGTGGTAAGATTTCAGAAAACTTAATTTTGTGTCTGTTAATATTTCTACATTTTGGGTTAATATCGATTCGAATAAATCTCGGGCATGCGTAGACCGTGCTGGGAAACTCTTAATCTTACATGACATATGTGATATTTTTTTGAAATTCCGTTGCTTGATCCGCAAGGAAATACACAATCTTTGTACCACGATAATTAACGTAATGCCCCCACCAGTTATTCAGACAAGGAATATTACAAACGAGGGGATGTTGTATATAGGAGATGATTTGATTGGTATGAGGATATCAGTAATTCAAATAATTTTATCTGTAATTTAATGAAATGGTTAAATGCTGGCACGCGACATAAAGTTTTATTGTAGCGTCTTGTGATACATGGACACATCCTGCGTTAAGTTACTGTTAGAAGTCGAGTTGGTTTTCAATAAATTATATTTCCATTTGTCCCCACTCTTAGATATACATGAACTGAACCTTCCAAAGACATGTGAGATCGTCTTTCCTGACCCGGATGATTTACTTAACTTCAAACTCATCATCTCACCTGACGAGGTCTGCTGTAGATAGCCTCTATTTGAACTGTATTGCATTTTTAGGATTTCTTAATGCTTGTTTGTATGTAAATGGTAATTATTAAAATGCAGCCTCTCTAGACCAAGACTATGTGAACTAAATGAAGTGTACAGTCTGGTGTGTACACCATTAAGAAATGTACACTGTGTAGCATTTTAATTTATTTCTGCTTTACAGGGATTTTACATAGGGGGGACGTTTGTCTTCAGCTTTAAGGTGAGAGGAACTTTTAAGATTTTGATTTTTGCATCAAAGTTGTTGGCTTTAAGTTTCAGTGAAGCATAGACAGTACCACTGCATAAAACATGTATTTATTCACAACAATTTGAAGGGTGGGGGCTCCCTGGAACTTGAATATGCTGCAGGCCACATGGCCTATAAGAGGTCAAATATGTTCTTCCTGGAAGCGCAGCAAGCATGCAGGCTTCCACAGTGTGTCAGAGGTAAATGTTGAAAACTGCATTCCCTGAAGTGACTACCGTTTACTTTTGGCACTGACCTGATCCAGATTTGAAAACTAAGATTTCTAGATCATAGGACCCATCTTTTGCCAATTTATCTAAGACATATATATTTTTAAAAACTAGCAGAAAGGGGCTTATATTTCGTCACTCCTGTTCCGAAAAAAGCAACTAAAGGATGTCTCTTACATGATCGCTCATGTGAGCTGAACAAATATTTTCAACCATCATGACATACATGTTTAGCCGGTACTGCGTAAAACATTTTTTATCGCCTGCCTTTCTTTATTTTTCAGGTGGTGCAGGATTACCCACATGATCCTCCAAAAGTGAAGTGCGAGACAATGGTTTATCATCCCAACATTGATTTGGAAGGCAATGTCTGCTTGAATATTTTAAGGTACTACAAAAACATGGAATGGAAGTTGTCCGTAAACGTTTTTGACCTGTTTATCCCAAGCAGAAAACCATAAAGTATTATGTCTATTTCATGATTATTGTTTTATGATCAAAGTCCTACGTGTATAATAAAGTTTGACCCTGTTATGTTTAATATTTTAGGGAAAGATATCAGGGAGGCAAGCATATTATGGGAGATTGTAAGGCAAACTTTCTAGCTAGTAACAAACTCAGATAAATCATGTAATGTAATTTGTCATCCTTTTTGAAAGTGATGCTGATAACTAAAATAATTAATTAATCTCTGACAATGAATTGATGGAAGACTTGTCCACGTTATTTTGAGGCCTTGAATGATTTCTATAATACATAATTTACATTACTAGCTACACTTTTGAGACAATATGGAAAATATTATCTTCAATAAAAAAGTAGTTTACAGTGCCTAGAAAAAGTGTTCAGACCCCTAACCAATTCTTTCCTATTTGTGAATTAGAAATGGTATATTGAAATTTCATTCTGTTTGATATTTTAAAACATTTAAGCTCAAAATCAGTTATTGTAAGGTGACATGGTCACCTTGGTATTATATTGGGAAATATCTGTATGACAAGTGAAAAACATAAATATTTATATAAGTATTTGACCCCCGTGCATTAATATTTGGTAGAGCCACCTATCTCTAATAACAGCTATATGTATTTTGGGTAAGTACGTTCTGTTTTTGCACAGTGTCAAAGTGATTTTGGCCTATTCTTGTTCAGGTTGGGTGACCCTTGTAGACCTCAATTTTCAAATAGTGCCACAGATTCTCAATGTAATTGAGATCATGACTTTGACTGAGCCACTGTTGGACATTTATCTTTTTGTTCTGGAGCCACTCCAATGTTGCTTTGGCCTTGTGCTTGGAATCGGTGTCCTGCTGAAATGTAAATTTCCCCCCAAGCTTCAGTTTTTTTAGCAGGCTGAATCAGGATCTCTTGCAGTATTCAATGTTTATTTGCTCTATCCATTCTTCCTTCAATTCTAACAAGATCCCTGCTGATGAGAAGCATCCCCACTACATGATGCTGCCACCACCATACTTCACTGTAGGGATGGTGTGTCTTAAGGCATGGGCAGTGTTAGGTTTGCGCCATATATAGTGCTTTGAGTTTTAGCCATAAAGCTGACCACAAACCCTTTACCCACATTGCACCTAGGTGATGTTTTGAGTAACTTCTTCTTTCTTGCCACCTTCCCACACAGGCCAGTGTTATGTAGGACTCTTAATATGGTTGACTGGTGCACCATTACTCCACTCCCAGCCACTGAACTCTGTAGCTCCTTCAAAGTGATTGTTGATTCTCTGTGGCTTCTCTCCCAAGTCTCCTTTTTTTGAATGCTTGTTTGAGTTTTGAGGGATGAACTGTTCTTGGCCGTGTCTGGGTGGTGTCATGCAGCTTCCACTGTAGAATTTTGTAGAAATCTCTATGGTCTTAATTTTACACAATTGTGACCGCAATTTTAATGGTCCACAGGTGGAGGCCAGTTAAGGCTGTGGAACTTTATATTTGTTTGTAAACCAACCCTCTGAATACTTTTCATAGACACAAAAAGGCATGTGTAATTTAATAAAAAAATATTGACATCCCTAAGGTGTACCAATTTTGTTTCCACTGGACAAAAAAATTTAATCTGTCCTTCTGTTTGATAGCTCTGAAATGCAGGTCAATCTACACTTCTAATTGTAGTTGGGTACTACACTGTGACACATACATAACACAGTGATTATTACATTGCCAATGTAATTTTACAGTGTTCTTGGATACTTTTTTATTGTATTATTTTATCATTTGTTTCAAATGATTGAAATCCAGTGATTGAAGTATCATTAACAATCCTTAAAAGTTTTATTGATGTGTGTACCACATCAAGATAAAAAATATTAAATCCACATGAGTATTTATAGGATGTTCCTTTTTACTCCTACAGAGAGGACTGGAAGCCTGTGTTAACAATTAACTCCATCATTTATGGATTGCAGTATCTATTTTTGGTGAGTTTTGTCTACTGATAAGTTTGGCTCCCAACTATTGATTTAGTCATAGTCTTGTAAACCATTGCAAAGTACATATACATCTATATGTCATTTAATCATTTCATCCACGCTACTTGTGCTGTGGTTCTGAGTAACCGAGCACTAGAAATAGGTTCTATTTGAGGTTCTATGTGGCAGTCTTCAGCCACGTCCTGCCTCTTCTGTCTCTTCATTGATTCACACAACAAACAAGCATACTTCCTGTACTGCCAGTAAACAAACCAATGTGGGTTGATAGACTGATCATGGAAGTAGAGAATTTCACACATTATATGACCCAGCATCAAAATTCTACAAGCATATGTGTGCGTGGGCGCCTGCAGGTGTCCAATCTGGTTTACATGTTAGTTCTTTGACAAAAAAACATTTTAACATTTTATTTTATACATCAAATCCTCAGTTTTAGTCAATTAATCCTTGACTAAAAGGCCTGCCACTTTTATGACCACAAATCTGGTTACATTTTAGTCTTAGATATTTAATTGGGACACATTTCCACGCAGCAGAAGTTCACATAACAAAGTGTATAATAGGATAAAAGCAGTAAGATATAAAAAAATCAAATACTCAGATATTTAAGATGTATCAAGATGCCCTGTCTGACCATAAACACTTTCCCTACATTGCACCTGGATGACTGGCAAGCACCAGATGTTTTGAGTAACTGCTTCTTTCTTGCCACCCTCTCATACAGGCCAGTGTTACTTAGGGGTCTTGATATGGTTGACTGGTGCACCATTACTCCACTCCCAGCCACTGAACTCTGTAGCTCCTTCAAAGCGATTGTTGGACACTCTGTGGCTTCTCTCACAAGTCTCCTTGTTTGAGTTTTGAGGGACAGCCGGTTCTTAGCAGTGTCAAGGTGATGAGATGCAGCTTCCATTTTTTCCATTCCATTTTGTAGAAATCTCTTTGGTCGTAATTTTCCGCAATTGTGACCACAATTATAATAGTCCACAGGTGGAGGCCAGTTAAAGCTGTGGAACTTGATATATGTAACTTTATATTCCATAGTCTTACATGTAAACCTTTGCAAAGAAAATATACATCTACATGTCATTCAGTCATTTAATCCACGCTGCTTGTACAGAGGGTTTGTGTGGCCGAGCGCTAGGATTTGGTTCTATTTATGGTTCTTTGTGGCAGTCTCCTGCGTCTTCCGTCTCTTCATTGATTCACACAACAAGCATACTTCCTGTACTGCCAATAAACAAACCAAGTATGCTTGAGAGATTGATCGTGGAAGTAGAGAATTCACACATTATATGACCCTGCATCAAAATTCTACAAGCAAATGTCTGCATTGGTGCATGCAGGCATCTGGTCTGTTTTACATGTTAGTCTTTTGATGACAAAAAAAACTTTTAACACTTTATTTTACACGTCAAATCCTCAGTTTTAGTCAAGTAATCTTTCATTAAAAGGCCTGCCAGTTTTATGACCACATTTTTGGTTTCATTTTAGTCTTAGAAATTTTATTGGGACACCTAGGAGTACCTGAATTTAACATAAAGTATGTAATCGGTTAAAAGGAAAAAATAAAATACTCAGGTTGTCTTTAATTGGAAATCAGATTGTAGATTAGTCTTGCTCCACTAACAACATTTTATGTTTGTTTAAGACATTGAAAACAAATCAGTGGATAACAATGAGTCATTATTTTGCCATGTAATTTTTCTGCGGAAGCAATTAATGGACTAATTTGACAAGTCTTTGTTCCTTTATCCTATACGTTTTTTGGAGTCAATTCTGTCTTTTCTTTCCTGTTCTTTCTGCTGGTTTTCTGGATGTCCCTTTATCAAACAAAATCTCTCCATCACTGTTTAGTCCTGACAGTAAATTTGTATTTTGTTCTGAATTCTGAATTGAACCCACATTCTTCCTGCTTTCACAGGAGCCCAACCCAGAAGATCCCCTGAACAAAGATGCTGCAGAGGTCCTACAGACAAATAGGCGACTTTTTGAGCAGAATGTACAGCGAACACTGAGGGGTGGATATGTTGGGGCAACTTACTTTGAACGATGTCTTAAATAATTCTTGAATGCTTTCAAAATATACAGATACCTTGCCCAAACTTACTGACAGAGCAGACAAACTACTGTGGTGGGTGGGGGGTACAAGCCGACGGTCAGTACATGATTTCTCGTAATCAAAAGGTGTATGCCAATATGCTGATACAAACCACTTTCACAGATAATTACATGTTGACTGACTCTGACAGGTATCGATGCTTAAATACTGCACTTGGATGTACAGTAACAATACATATAATAAGACTTATTGATTTCCTGGAATGCTGGTGACAAATAAAAGGACAGACACCGAGACCATTATCTAAACGCACGTGGACAAATTGGACAGAAGAATGCAAAAAAAAGTGAGTGATATACTGTCATGTAGTATATATTATTGGGTTAGTATCTTGGTATAATCTTGCTGTTTTATTTTTTGTGAGGGAGTAATTATTTTGATGGAAACCTAATGTTACAGTGCTATATGTATATTAAAATTTCAGCTGTTAATGACTATAATATGAATAATATTAATTATTCCAGTTTGATTAATACAAACTAACATATGAGGCACAAATACTTTTTTTTAAATTGTCAGTCATCAGTGATTTTAGTATTTTAAAAAGCCTCTGCCATTTTATTTACATTTAATTTTCACTTTGTAATTGTCTCAAATATTTAGGGCTACTAGAAGTTAACAAGGTCGATTTTTCTTTCTTTCTATTTAAGCATTAGCTGTGTAGATGAATTACTTCCATTTTACACATAAGCCATTAAGTAAGGACCTGCCATCACATGAGGCATTTAAAGCTTGGCAACTACACGGTATTCTGTGTTTCAGGTCACAATAATGTGCATGATGGTTTGAATCAGCCAAATACTAAGCAACCCACTGTGATAACCATTACTAAACTTGGCAATAACAAAAGCACTGCTAAACCAACTTGGTGGTACAAATAAAGGTGTAGGTAAATAATTAAAACAACTGTGATTTTATGCTATTAAGAGAAGTATTTTTCATATATCGGTTTGAATATTTTATTTAACAAGTGAATATCCTTTGCAGGGTGGGCTTTGTTTATTAGTATGACAAACAATTGAATCCCAGTTTTGTTTTGCAGTTCTTTGCAGTCAAAGGAGAATGTCTTCATGATGTGTCCGCTCCATAAAACACATTTGTAGTTATAACTCTTACTTAAGGCGAGAGATATTACATATTTCTATTCAGATTAAACTGTCAAATTTTCACATTGCATAATAAGGATCTGTCTTTACCTATTGCATTTCGCCTAGGATTTTTTATGAGATGTTTTGGAAGCATATTGTGACAACCACGGGGCGTACTTGCTGCCCCGCACGCAACAGAGAGAGAGGAATGCACACTGAAAATGATCGAGACCACTCTTAATTCGAGTCCGCTTCTTTATTCGGCACCCTCGTGCAGTAAAACGCAACAAAAAGAATCCTCCCGGTTTAAAGCCACGGAAAAATACTAAATTAAGTCCTCCCGGATCGGGGCA
>JAOVYW010000037.1:4960119-4981836 GCA_025775045.1 Hiodon tergisus | reverse complement strand
CACACACACACACACACACACACACACACACACACACACACACACACACACACACACACACACACACACACACCACGTAACAGAGGCTTCAGTGACAGTGGCGTAATAAAGTAGTTCTACACACAAGAGTGTTTTAGGGACAAAAACCAAAAAATGTGTTGATAATTAACGTGAAACAATGTCTTGAGATGTGGTAACCGTGGTATCAGCGGAATAATTGACTCCGGCCCGCATCGCGTCATGGCCGCATTACCACCTCAGGGTGTGCATTAAATTTCAAGAATTCAGCGGTCCGTCACCAATTATTCCTAACGCAAGGACAAATTCAACCGCACACCGGCACACCTCCCACAGTACACCTCCCAGTGGTTTGAGAACCACTGCTGTATATAAGGATTTTGAATAAGTGTCACTTCTTTGTTAGTTCCAGTGACCAGCAAACTCATTGTTGTGTAAGTAACCAAGAAAGTGACACTTGCTTGAATTCCTAAGTCAGAGTTAAGGAAAAATGCCATGGCCGATTCCATCAAAGCTTTGTGGAAAATCTGATTGGCCATTTACTTCAGTGGCATCCAGTTTTTTCCCTTCTCCTACTGTGTGAAAAAACTACCATGTCAGTGGAACTTGCCTATTCACGTAGCCTCTGAAATGGGCTTCTGTACTGCAGAGTGGAGAGCAGGCCAAGTTAAACTGTCAGTCCCAGTTTAAAAAATAGCCTTTTCGAATGTTCAGACCTTATTGTTAATTAATATTACAATGTTCATATTTACAAATTGCTAACAGAAGCCAAAGTAGTTCAACTAGTGGAGCTTTAAATGAATACAGACAAGAGTTAAGTAAAGAATGATGATAGATTTTAATTAGAGTTAAAAAAGAATGTTCCAGAGTTAAATTGCTTTGACAGAATAAAATGACAATTGGTTACACTTTTCAGAGGGGCTCCTGGTGCAGTCCCATGCTGCCTGTTGCAATGATGTGAAAATAATGCTCAAGGGTTTTGGGCGGCCGGCCTGCATGTAGATCAATCCAGCAAATTAATTTGATCTGAGGCAGTGGCCCTGAACTTGTCAGCTAGTTGTTAAATATATAACCAGTGCATATATGCTGGTTGACCAGTCAAGTTTTCAGTTCATTTCTTTTCTATGTGCCTCATCCTTTTTAAATTCAAACAGATGTAGGGGAATATGGTACCGTCAGTGTTTTATGCTCATAAGTGAGTCAAACAGCAGCATCGCGTTTGAACTATGCGGTTAGAGCAATACACATGCATACTTCACATCTTTCTGTATGAAGACAATGTTGTTTGGTGAATACTACACGACAACAAGGAAAACAAATGGCCACCTGAAGTTGAAAATATATGAGAGAACCCTAAAATAATAATTTTATAGGAAATGTATTTAACATTTTAGTTAATTGATTTAAAATAATAAAAATAAAAATAATAATAACAGTTGATGATTCAGTGGGAATTAGGCCTGAAAACTGCTATAAACTGTGGAAGTAGGGGAAATTATTTAGCAGGCAGGTTGTCTTGTTCTGCGGTAGTTTCCCTAACAGCGGCAGGGAGACCAGAGGGGCTTTCTGTGCTTCCGGGGGATGAGAGAGGAGCTGTCGAGCATGACCTTGATGTGCTGTCATCTGACTTTTCCAGCTTCAATTGTGGGTCTGAAACCAAGGTGCCTCGCTTAGACATTTACCTCGGGAGCCCCCAGACAGATGGTCAGGCGGGGGGCCCTGATGTAGCCAGGACCTGCCCAAAAACTCGGCTGCTATTTGTTTTCCCAGGAATAACAAGAATAGGAGATTCATAAGTCATTGACAAATAAAAATATATCGCAAACAGATTTTGTGGATTAATGTGGAAATTGATATGAAATGTATTATTTTTTTCTCTAAAAAGGAGCAGCTGGAATGTGTGTAGGACAGATGGAAGTTTCCACCTCAATTATCTTCATCTAAAAATAGACCCTCAAAAATGAAAAGACCTTTGGGACTGCTCAGACAGTGCATGAGCATTAATGACAGAGGAGAAAGGAGGAGTAGCGAAAAGAGAGGGATGATGGCAGAGGGCAGTGATCCCCAGCTCGGTGCTACTGTATTAATAAATAATTTTATATGAGGAGTGGCTTGAGTGAAAGCTTCCTGTCAGGAATGCAGCCATGCGGCCCGAAAAGGGAGTAGGCCTGCTCAATTATGCTGGGTTAAGAAATAAACCTGCGGCGTGCGCAAATGCATTTGCATGTTTAGGTCATATCCTCCATAAAGCCACTCTGGGATTATCTGTGTTCTGAATTCGCATTGCCATGAGTACGGGCTTCCCGTTGTATAACTCGATAGAAGGGATGTTATTCTGTAAGAGAAAACCCTAGAAATGTGAAAAACATTTATTTTGTAAATGGTAATCAATTATGGAGCATTACAAAATCATTGCTGCTGAGACTGGAGCACAGCTGATCCACCTGCCCTGCAGGTAGTAGGCTGAGTTCTGAGTATCATCTGCTCTCACAGCCATTTGTGAGCTCTGCCGGGTTTAAAAACTCAGTAAAGGTTCCTATTTCGACGGATAAAGGTTGTTTGTTCTCTCTGATCTTCTTTCAACTTCTGCTCATTTTCTCCAGCGCTTAGGAACCCCGTTTGATTGGGAGCACACGGGCCTGAGCGCTTGTTGACTGGACCTTTCACAGAGCTGTAACTTGTTCCTAGTGCCAAACGCATGCATGCCAAATAAACTAGTACTGGGGGGCAACATATTTTCAGTGTCGGATGATTACACAATTTGAGTCAGGGAACTGAATCATGACTGCTGAAAGAGGTCAGTCAATGAATTGAGTAAGTTTTGGTTCGGTTTGGTTGATGTTTAGTTAAGAGTTCTTTACAGTTGTATCATGCATGTACACACAAGCTGAAATAGAAACCCCCGTTGGAAACCCCCCGCTTGTACAACGTTAAAATTCTGAAAACGGGCAAAAAAATTTTTTTGTCACAATTAGTTATTCTTTTTTCTCCACTGTGCTACGTGCCTCACTTCAGATAACCAATTCATATGATTTAGCTGTAATCCTTCACTAATTATCTCGCTGCTATCAAATGCAAAACTTGTCAGGTGTGCCTGTTTGTCAGGAGGTTTGATTGGTTAATTGGTTCACACCTGGTGCTGTCTGTTTTACCTATACAACTGTTTTGACGTATTCTTTAGCAATCAATTTAATGTTAGAAAAATTTTTTAGACAAACGTTGGCACTTTCACACAATCCATATAATAAAGTTGTCGAGCACAAGTAAAATAGTTGAATTTTACATCTTTTTTCAGGTGAAAATTAATTGGTGAAATAAATATAACGCATCATTGACCAATGTGTTATGATTTTAAAGCAATGCCTGTTTGATTGCACAGCAGTGGCCTGGTTTAATCCCATAAATACACAGGTCAGGCTTCTGCAAGGCCTTGCACAGAACTCCAAACCTTCTCTATCAAAATGCTACATGAACTCAAAACCTAAGCAATCTTACCCAATCACAGTGTTGGCCAGAGCCATTACAGCATACATACCTCTTTTGCTGTTTTTGCAGTTTTCCAATCCCAGCCTGTGTTAATGACATACATATACAGACACACACACATACGCATATATATGTGGCAGACAGGACAAAAGTGCTTTTCACTAATATGATTTGAATGTGATGCGTAGGTCTGAATTTAGGCACATTTATTTGAGACAGAAAATGGCTAGTCTGAAAGAAAATAAAACATCTTGAGCATTTTGCCCAGATAATTAGTGTACTCTAAAAATACACCAAGGCTAATTTCATCTTCCTGCAGACTATGATTTATTCCCCATGTAAAATACTCATACTTTCCCCTGGAATCCATTGAAGCCTTCAGTTGGGGGCTGGTTCTCGGTAATGGTGGCCGTCGCTGCTCTGGGTAGACACTTCAGCTGATGGTATTTGATTATAAATTTAAAAAAAACAGCCTCCACTACTCTGTGGCAAATTCCCAGGATTTCCCTCTGCTTTGCTGCCTAAGAGCTGCACCCTAACAAGCTGCAGAAACTGCCACCCAAAGACTCACCGTTAATAATTATCCTCATTAGGAAATAGATTGATTAATTTTCCTCTGCGGTAAGGGCCCTTGTGTGTGCCTATGGAATATCTGGGATGTTCATGGTACCTGGCGAGTGAAAGTGAGAGCTGTGTAATTTATAGTATAAATTGAATTTGATAACAAGCTACAGATATTTCAGTACAGTGGCAGTGTTGTCAGAATAAAAGGCTGATGAAGTTGCATTGGTGTCTTGTTTTATCTTTCACTAGTTTTAGGGACACAAACATCCATCACAAGGTCAAAGTCAATCTTTGCTGTATAGTGATTGGTGAAGTTTCACACCAATTATCAATGTTGTGATTTTAGGTATAGCCAGCTTCTCCTTTTCTCTCTTCTTTAAACCCCAATCTGCTAGAGACAGAACAACCACATATAAGGTGCTGTTTAAAGTAATTAAAAAGTGAAATGACCCAATAACACCGTGGGACGCTGTGATGTCCATTTTTTCCCCCGGGGGGGCATCTGACTGTTTCTTGAACAGAGGCTTCATTGTTGGGTTATTACTGCCAGTCTGTTGGTAATGGTGTTGCTGGTGTACTGGTACTGCAGAGTCTGTCACTGAAGTTCAATGAGTCTAAAAACTTACTAATAGTATTGTATTTGACATTTTACTGTTTGTGTGCAGATGCTTAGTTTGTGTTAAACTAAATAAAGTGATTTTTAGAGATATCACTCACTCTGTTAATCCCTTCTTCAGGTCTAGTTCTTTAATGATTAAGTGGTGATTTAGCGGTTCTTGGGTAAAGAAATGACCAGATACAGGAGATGTTGGGCTAAGAATTTTCAGTCTCAGTGCTTCCCAGGATCCTGACTATACAGAGGTCCTCGTCTAAGCTCTGGACCTAGGTGACACACAAAAAAGTACCCCCCCAGGAAACCTAGACCTTGACATGTAGACGTAATCATACAGATCAAGACATGCAGATCTAGACATAAAAACCTATACATAATTCTATGTTAAAACTGCAACAAAGGGTATACTATATCCCCAAATTCCCTGGGGGCAGGTTGTTTAAAATGTACATCTCTTTGCTTGTTTGAAATGCTCATGTACACGCCTGTTTGAAATGTACATCTACATCCTTGTTTGAAATGCACATCTCCATGCCTGTTTGAAATGCACATCTCCATGGCTGTTTGAAATGCACATCTCCATGCTTGTTTGAAATGCACGTCTCCAAGCTGTTTGGAATGCATATCTCCTTGCTTGTTTGAAATGTACATCTACATCCTTGTTTGAAATGCACATCTCCATGCTGTTTGAAATGCACATCTCCATGCTGTTTGAAATGCACATCTCCACGGCTGTTTGAAATGCACATCTCCATGCCTGTTTGGAATGCACATCTCCATGCTTGTTTGAAATGCACATCTCCATGGCTGTTTGAAATGCACATCTCCATGGCTGTTTGGAATGCACATCTCCATGCTTGTTTGAAATGCACATCTCCATGCTTGTTTGAAATGCACATCTCCATGCTTGTTTGAAATGCACATCTCCATGCCTGTTTGAAATGCACATCTCCATGGCTGTCCTCAGTATTTTTAAACTTGATTTAATAGATATAAGAAATCCATATTTAATTAAACATGAGGTAGATTTTATGTTTTATTAAAAGGTAAAGATGAATTTATCATGAAGATTTTTTCTCTATTCACGCAGTCACAGATACTTACCGAGCACACTGACTTTAACTGGCCCAGATATGATCAACGGCTGGCTTACTTACAGAGCAATAGCAGTGTGCTTACCGAGGTTAAACTCACAACCTGGCAGCGTGTCGGGTCATAGTGCCCTTTGAGATCCACTTTGGGAAGAATCAAATGGAAAATACATTCAAATGTGACCTGCCATGCAATTGTGACTGATCATTCAATGATGAGGAAGTAATGATGAGGTTTTCAAAAAGTGAAAAATGAAGTCACATGGTCACTTAAACTTTCAAAGAAATACGGGTTAGTAAAATAAGTGAATTATTTTATTTATATTTATTTATTTAGTTTTATAATGAAAATCAAAATGTTAAAAAGTATTGCAGAGAATTGCTGGGGAAACTCTGTTAATGCTACTGACTACAATTCCGATAATGCTAATGCTCAAGTATTTTCCACTGAATCACATGCCCCCCTCCTGCGTGTTTTTGGGTTAAAAACAAACGCTGTTAGCTTCCTTATAAAAACATTACACATGGTGCACTGCAATAGTTTGGTTTGATAGTCCTGCATTGAATAATTATCCAGTCGTACATCAAAACACTTATGTTAACTACTCTTGAATCTAAATTTGCAACTGAAAAGATTATGCATCGTGTAAATTAATATTAAAATAATGATTTTCCTATCAGGACAAACTGGCAAATGCCACCGGTGGTACAGGGTTGTGGTGCAATTATCTGAACAGATGTTATACATATCTCCGAAGGGCTTCCTTTTGGCTGACATCATCCGCCCCCTCATTTTTACAAAGGGAAATGTCAGTGTCAAAAGGGATGGAAAAGGATATGAGTGAATATGTGAAGTTTCCCTGGGAGCTGAGAAAAGCGCTAGCACTTTCTCTGAAAAAGGCCAGCTGATGCCACTAAGCAATAATTAAATAGGAGATGCCATCTGTACATTGTGTCTAGATATTGGGTTGAGAGCACTGCGGATCCATTCATGAAGGGAGATGAAGGGTTGCAGATGACTTACTGAAAAATCCAGTCTTCGTTATGCTTTTCTAGGTTATGCAAATTACAACTCTTATCTTCTAAAAATACAGATATATACTCATGCATGCACATAGACAGCCACACGCACCACAATACAGAACCAAGCCAAATTCTTAATATACATTTTATTGTAAAAAATACAGGAGAAATAGGATTTTAAACCAAGTCAAAAGGAAATCTACGTCAACACTCTGCTTTTAATATCAGTAGAAACTTGGAGGGACTCTGTAGAGCACCGTGAGGGTTTATAGCCCTCCCCTGGTATAAAAGGAACCGATGGGGAAAGTAATTAGTTACGCGCATTACCATGGTAAAGGTGAGCGATCTCTCCAAAGACTGCATGCAAATGAATGAATTCCACGATTTGGGAGATCTGCCCCTTTCCACTACAGATTTCATCATCATAAATACGGCATCAGTCTGCTGGTACAGCCGTGGTTCGGGGGAATAGCAGAGGCAAGAGTTGGACATCTCAAAAATAAAACATACATCTTCGGTGTACTATGTCCAAAAACACAGCTTTCAACAGTGTTGCCACTAATGTAGGCAGGAAGCCTCTTCTGAGGGAAAGCATGAAAGAGTGACTTGTATCTATCAACTGACATCAGTGATAAAAACTGGACTGTTTGGGTTTAATTCTCATCAGCTATTTTGGCAAACTTCTAAGCCCAACTCACTTAGAAATCTGTTTTTGGATCGTGGGACTAACTGCATGGTTGGGGAGGAGTGACGCTTGAGTGAGTCATCCCAGAGCAGTTAGGCGTTTAAGGTGATTTGAGTGGGTTGGGATGTGTGAGCGTATGGAGCAAATGGAATGACAGCGGGATGTGTTCCCCACGCAGGGGTGCAGAATTAGACAATGTATAAAATGTTGAAGTGCTCCACTGATTTTTTTTTGTCCTAAATCTTCTGCTTAAGACAGGCTTTTCTGCAGATTACAGCTCTTAAGGTCCCCTATGCAGTGATTTATAGATTGCAAATAGCTTGGGGTTTTTGAAGGGAAGCCTCTTTCTCTGCCCTGGCATAGACTGATACAGGCGCTTATGTATCCAGCACATGGTCAAGGCTGGGCAAAGCTCATAATGCAGACATGAATTAGTGAGGTTGCTCATCTCCGATGTGGGAGGAGCCACTGCTGGGCTCATGTGGACCAAACGCAACATTTTTCACGTCAGCTGCAACATTGCATTTCAGAAAACTGATAATCTTAGAAGATTCAAACCAGTTCTATTTTTCTACACATCCTAGAGTACAATTGTTTCATATTTATAACCCATGTGTTGTTGACTTACTGTGGGGTCTGACGTTGGAGTCTGAAGTGCTTTGCAGGATGTTCCCAAGTAGCTTTAATCATCTGTGAAATGTGCTGGTGATTTTTGTTTATTTCTGCTGAATTGAGGACTTGCTTCGCAATTTACTTAGAAATGCAGGAGGCCATTGGAAGATTACAATTCAGTTGTTTTGTTTAATTACTAACGCTTTGTTATTAGGGGGCCAAGCACTACCGTGCTATGATTAAAAATGAAAACATAAATGAAAGCATGGAACTCCTGACCCATTTGACCAGGAGTCACAAAACATAGTACCTAGGCTCCTCTCCTCAAAAGCAACAAATTTGCTTCAAAGACCCACAAAGTCCACCATGAGGGTTTTTCCTAATTTAAATTTCCAGTAAAACGCTTTAAAAAACCCACCTCCGAGGCTCTTTATCGCACCAACATGAAACTTTCACTACGGTGTTATTTGGGCTTTTCTCTTTATGTGCTACAAACAATTTATTTAAAACAAAATTAAAATATCAAAAAGCATGTCAAAAATGTTAGAACGAATGGGAATATCATCAAGAAATGTGATATCTATGCATACATGCATAGCTGTACAACAGATTTGAATGGTGGCACATGGCCAAAATCAACGTTCGTTTCGCCCACTGTGAAATTTCTTATTTTAGCTTATTATTGTTGTTTGTTGTTTCTGGCATGAACCCGTGAGGGAGAGCGGTGAAGACAGCATTCTGTACTTTTGGCCTGTGTTTTATAAAAAATGAAATATAAAAAAACCTGCAACTTCCGAGTCCCTTGTGATCACTCCCAAACCAGGCACGCGTGTGTGCAACAAACACGTCTCCAGAATGTCACATGATGTTTGCTGCTTTTCCCCCTTCATTACTGTTGCTAGCTATGTTTTTGTGCATTAATAATTCCTGTTTGCATAACTGTTTTTGGTTAAATGTCTTGTGTTTTCTTAATCACTTTTACCACTTACCACTATACAGGAAAGTGCTCTGGGACACTTCTGTGGGCAAAAAAAGTGTGGGTACCAAATAATTTAATATTGCTTGATAGTTATCTGGGGTTAATCTTATTTCAAATTCAGTTAATTGAGCTTAATTTATTAAGGGGTGTGATATTGGTGAGTCAATAAAAAAATGTGCTGAACTGAGCATGGGCAGAAACAGATAGGAACAATTGGATCATACATAATGGGGATTAGAGTGTCACTGGAATGAGGCAGGGAACATTTCTTTAAGCTTCAATGGGGCTACGCTTGTATCCGTCCCGTGACAGAATGCTATCTCCCATTGTTTAAAACACACCGAAAATAAAAGGATGAAAGACCCTTCTATCTTTGCCTCTAAAATAAGAAGGCAGAGCTTTGCAAAATGAGTGCAATTATTATTAATCTTTATTTAATTTGGGATGAAATATAAATTAAATATCACCATGCAAATGAGCCTTAATAATTTTGCATACATTCAGAAATTAATAGGCTTTTGAAACTGTTGATGATGTGTGTATGTGCGTGTGTGTGGGTGGTTTTGGGGGGGGGGGGGGCACTTTAATCAACCATGAGTGTAAAAATCTATTGTTTGCTGAGAGACTTCATTCACCTCTTCTTCTAGCTCAACCTTTTGCAGGTGTCCTATGTGAAGAGATAAATAGCCTTTAATTAGTAGGTCAGAGTGAATCTGGGGGAGCTACTGTTCAAATTGGGCACCTAAAATAATTCACCCTCCGAATCACAATGAAATGCAAGACCTATTTGCAGGGATCCTCATTACAGTGTAGGAGAACAGTGGTTCACTTGCCTGTGTTAACGTCAGGGATGTGGCGAGGACAGCGGTTCACTCCACTGTGTTAAGTGCCGGGATGTGACGAGGATAGTGGTTCACTCTGCTGTGTTAACTGCAGGGATGTGACACCCAAAGTGAAAAGTCAACAAGTTTTCCTTGCTGCTACAGTTCTCTTCAGACTGCTTTTGGATGCCCTTAGGTTGTGGCAGCAGAAGGTTTTAAACTTGATGAGCCTTTGAATTTAGTCCTAAGGGAGAGGGTCTGTTTCCTTGCATAATACTCTTTGTAAACTAAATTTTCTCATTTCTGGCCTAAGATAAGGATTCAGGAGGGCTGTAAAAAGACCCGGAAAGTGGGAAATTAATGAATACAACATTATTGAAAAGAACTCAAACTGCTTATGTCGCATTTAGTTCATTAAGACATTTAAGATTTTTATTAAAGATTCATAATAGTCTCAAGCTTTAATAATATAAAATAAAAAGGTTTCAAATGGCTGGAACCCCCCTCCCCCCCACACACACCCTTGCAGAGTCATCATGGCACAATTGGTATCCTTGGTAATGGGGCTTTTTAGGGGGCTAGTTGGTACCAGACAGTAAGGACATTGATTGTCCTGGCTCATTTCCATTTCAATGCATCGCCGCTTCCAAGTTTCCTGCCACTGTGGCATGAGAACAAGTGTGTCTCTGTTCAAGCACTGAGACCTCTGTGGAGGCCTGTGTGGTTCTTTGTCCTTGCCCATTAGAAGTTTGAGTGGTTGAGGGTCCAGTGTGATGAAACGAACAAGCAAACACCATGTACAATGTATACCAGAAATTTAAATGGAACTATTGACACTGCTGTGTTGGAGGACTAGCACTGTAGTACATCTTTAAATCCAGGATATCTCTATTGAATCATCAGTTTTCAGCCTACCAGGAGAACATTTGTTTTCAGTCCAGTTTCGGATAAACTAGCTTGTTAAATGCCTTGCTTCACTGCCCATATGGGTTATCTGTGAAAGACATAACAGGTCATTGCACCTATGACTACAGCCCCCGACTGCACCTGTAACTGCCCATTTAACTACACCTGTTGTGGCTGCTCCTGTGACTGTCCCTGTAACTTTCCCTGTGACTGCCACTGTAACTCTCACTGTCTCTATGTCACTCTGTCACTCACAGACTCTGTGTCCACCCCCAGGGACTGCCCGTGACTCATTGAGAATGTGTCTGAGACTGATTGTGACCATTTCTGTGACCACCCGAGTAACTATCCGTGACTAATTGTGAGTGTGTCTGGGACTGTGATCTGTGATTGCCTCTTTAACTACCCCTGTGACTATCTGTGACTCATTGTGACTACATGTGTCAGTGGAGCCGAAAGAGTCACTACATGTATCAGTGGAGCCAAATCAAGGACTCACTACTGCTTCTACTGCAGTGTCTAGTGTCACTGCTTTAGTTATGTGAGAGGTGATTGAAACATCAGGTAGGTTGTGTTTATGCAATGATTCGACAAGTATAAAGTACAGTAATAATTCCTTCCCCTGTCTACCTTTTGAATACAGAATTTGTAGTAATGCTTTTTGATTACCAGATCATTTGCTCATGAAACACACAATATCAGACTGGGAATGAGTAAATAGCAGCAGTCATTCACATAAAAATGCATGAAAAAGTTATATGGCAAACACAGTAATCTGAACTGTTCATATTTGTGAGTCACCCCCAGTGCTCGCAGGATGGGGCTTTCGCACCCCTATCCAGGTAAAAACAGTCTGAAAGTTTGGTCTCTCTTCCCTGTACACCTAAACACTTGGAGTAAAACCGTCTGGAACTTTCACTTCAAAGTTATTTCATACCTTTGTACCTGACCTAAGCATGGTAGAGTCAAACATTTCAATTTAAATAAAAATTTAAAGCAACTAAATAGTGAAATATTATCTAAATTTCATTTTGATTGAATATTCTGTCATGCATATGGATATAGCGGCGTTATTTTTGAAACGTGTTTGAAATTTGTTGAAACGTGTTTCATTTAGATGCTAGTTAGGTATATTTGAGAAATATTAAATCTTGCTGCTGATTTCAGATTAAAAATACTGGACAAAAGTAGAAAAAATGCAATCGTCCACTACAAGAAAATTTGTCTTACCATAATAAATGGAGAAAAATGTATTACAAATGAGATACTAAATAAGCATATCTGTGTTTACTGAGATATGCATATGCTAATCATGCACATAGTTAGTTACAGCTTCCATAAGTTTAAAGTTCTCAGAAACAGCATATAGAGGAGTGGAAAACCAGGGCTAAATTAATTATTTAATTACAGAAGGTAAAGTATTACATTTATGAAACCAACTCAAAAACAGTTCCTCAGCTGTTATGTGTCTGTAGCTTAATGTAGTCGGTGTTCAGCGTTGTTTTTTAAG
The DNA here is from genome assembly GCA_025775045.1 of Hiodon tergisus. NCBI lineage: Eukaryota > Metazoa > Chordata > Actinopteri > Hiodontiformes > Hiodontidae > Hiodon > Hiodon tergisus. The sequence goes on along the minus strand of JAOVYW010000037.1, from coordinate 4,969,528 downwards.
AAGATCCACCTGCTCCACCATTGTCTGCTGTTGTTATGTTTGAACATATATGCTAACTTTTGTTGCACTGATCGATTTATCAATGCCTCTGGATTTACTGCAGGAGCCCATACGCTACTGTGGGTGCCGCTGGATTTCGGACTTTGCTCAGAACGCTTTCCCATGCTTTTCGATCCATGGCAATGGCCTTGGCATCACAGGGGGTGGATTACTTACCTACTAAAAATAGCGAATAGGAGCGAAATTTGGTTCGTCAGTTGATTGTCTTCCAATAAGCCTAAATAGTGGGTTGGATATGTTATACTGAACACCTAACTATGTCATTTTTTGTCATATTAAATGAGTGCTGTGCAATATACTCAGAAATATATTTATTACTTTTTGTTGATACAGTTTTTCTGGTTCAGCATACCGACATTTCTTAATGGTTTCTTAATGTCTCATTGATTAGAAGACAAAGTAAGTGTTGGAGAAGTGGAGGATTGGGATTCAGGTGTGAGGCTTTGGAGAAGCAGAACAACCGGTGTGAGGGTTTGGAGAAGCGGAATATTGGGTGTGACGATTTAGAGAAGCTGAATATCAGGTGTGAGGGTTTAGAGAAGTGGAATATCAGGTGTGATCCCACTCTCAACACTAGAACATTCCTCAGAGCGACACCCTTTTTTTACTCAGCCTGGTAAAAGTGACAACTCAAAAAGTCATACTCTATTCTGTTCATATCCAACATAGCTTTGAATTGGCCTGCAGTGACATTTAATCTCATTAGCAGTAGTCTAACTCACAACCCAATGGGGATGGTGGAGAGTTTGAAGAGCAGCCCCCCGTTGTGTTCCAGATCATTTGCCTGCATCTGTATGATCATGAATAAGGAAACACTAATTCCTCCACACTAAACAAGGCACGACATGTGACTCATTTAAAATTCTGATTAGATTTATCATAGGAGGTTTGGTGTGCAGTAAAGAACCATCATAAAGATTAGTCCAATTTAAAAAGTGTGACTTTTGAGATTAATGATGGGGGGGGGGGGGGCAGGTTTATCAGTCTTCTTCTTTGATCCCTAGTCAGCGACAGGATGGGGTTTCCTCTGGATTTCGGACTTTGCTCAAAACGCTTTCCCATGCTTTTCGATCCATGTCAATGGCCTTGGCATCAAAGAGGGTGGATCACTGGTTTTTCAGGTCTTCTTCAGTTTTTCTTGTCTTCTTGGGCGCTGCTCTTTGGACTTTCCACTCTGTTGGACGTTTTCGCCAGAGAAGCGACCGTTGGCTGGTGGTCGCATCTTACTCGGATGGATTCATGTCGGATGCGGTTGCGGAGGGATATAATACAGCAGGTTGACAGTGGCACGTTAAACAATATTGGGGTTCAGTTTCTGGAGGGGTTCAAGTGATCAACACTGTGATTATGGTTGGTTTTACATAAACACGTCAAATAATAGCTGCTCATCCGTTCTGCAACAAAGACAAGAAACCCAACATTAGAGTGTGCTCGTAGCTGGAAACGGCCCCAATGAGCTGAGTTTGTGTGCATTAAAGTGTATCTGGCCAGGCCCTGTGTGGAAGTCTAGGTCAGTGAGTCTGCCTTTTTCAGGTAACAGATTATATGTAGAAAAATACCTGTTACCAGTTAGAGAAAGTCTGTAACTAGCTTCTAGTTTCTGGGTCATTGTATATTGAGGAACGTGCGAGAGCGTTTGCAATCTCCAGAGGAAACCTATTCTAGGCTATACATTACAATGGCGGGGACAATGACTGGATTGAGTGTGGCCCTTGGATAAACTCCAGCGGAAAAGATCAGTTTATTATCAGTTTCACTTTTTGTTATGTGTAAAACAATGTGCGATTGTGTTATTCAGTAAAAGACTGAAACCTAGGAGTGAAACAATGTCAGCTTCTGTGCTTTACTGGCTTTCTTTTATTCCAAATGCATTATGGGATAATCAAAATACATTCATGCCTGGCACTATATTTTCATGGATTACAGGATTGCCAAGTAATTAATGTTTTAAGAATATCAAATTTAAGAAAAGGATACACTTTATGGAAGAAAAAGAGGTTGAGAGGTCGTGGGTTTGGACCTGCAACCAGGAGGCTGTTGGTTAATTACCATGAGGGAGCAAAGCTTTTGCTATGTACATAACCTGAAATATGCAGCTGTGTAAATATATGCAGTCTAAAACTATGTAACGGCGAGCTTTTGTGCTGATCCCTCTATTTTAAAATGAAGAATAATTGAACGTTGACGTCCATAAATAAAAACGCACAATATATTCATTATAATGCTTTATCATTTGTTTTGTAATATGATAATGAAGTCTGTCAGTCACATCCCAGCACTGCTTGTTGCTTTTGACACTGGACCATCAGAAGCCAGGCAGTCTGACGCTAATCTGAGTCAGCTATGCAAGTACATGGGCTTTTTCTTTAGGCTTAAGGATATGCGTTGTCTAGAAAAAAGGGCTGTTACGCTTTTATCATTATAATAATTTATCATTATTATGCATAGTGTTCGAAGTGTAGATTGAACTCCAAGATGGAGAATCCATGCAAATCCTGTCCTGACTTACTTGTTTGACATTTGTCTGTAAATGAACCACTGACCAGACTCTGACTAGACTTGCTTGCTTGACCATTGACAAACAAATGTACTTGGCATTACAGCACAACACAGGAAAATGTTTATTAGAAATTACTTAATTACTTAATAAATGTTAATTGCTAATCATAAATTAATGTTCTCTACAGTTTGGAATTTCCAATTGGCTTCAGGTTTTCCAGAGGTCTTTTATAGTTCTAACTCAGATTCTCTTTAAAAGTAGCCCAATACGGTCCAATTAAAACACAAAGTGCAGTAGTCAATTATGAAAAGTGCTGTAAATCGCCATAGCCTCATATCTTTGCTGGCTAACAGAGTGATAAATGAATTAAAACATAGATAAAACTCTGCTTAAAAATCTGCTACTAAGACTTTCTCTACTAAGAGATTGATTTTTGGAGATTTAGGAGCTACTGTCAATAATCCTCTTGCAAGGCTAAATTGGCTAACATAGCAAATATTTGACCCTTTTCTAAAAAAAAATCCTAATTAGTTTGTCAAAACAAACTATTTAAGTAACTAATGCATTTATTTATCAAAATGTTGTGTTTAAATACTGGTCGAAATTTGAAGGCGCTTTGTCTGCTGATTCTATGCTGTATGTTAACCTTGAGTGCTAGCTTCTGAGAGGCACGGTCTAATGATGCTTCAGTTGGAGTGCGATTTATATTGCTGTTTTTAAAATTCAAAAATAAATTGTGGAAAAAATAAGTAGAAAAAACGAGTAAGTGAAAACAATTTAACATTTACATTTGTTTAATTATTTATTGCTTTGGTCAAATATATTCATAAACTATTTTTATCGATTTGAAATTAACTATGATACGTCAGAATTGAATAAAATAATTCTGACATGCCTCGTTTAGTTTTAAACACCTGCACATATATAACAAGTTACTGAGACGCAAACAGTAGCAGTGCCCAAATCATCAAGTTAAGGCTTTTATTCACTGATCTGCTGAAAACTAGAGCAATGTTTTACACATAGGCTCCATTTACCAATAGATGTTCCAAACCATCTTACTATTCTACCATCTAGACATTGGCTGCCAGTTTGTCAGGCAACGCTGTATGACCTCATAAGCTAAACAGCTAGAATTCTGAGACGAACATGAAAATATTTCTTCCCATCAGAAAAAATTATATTACTACTAAAAATAACAAATTAAACAATTATAAAACTAGAAATATCCAAACATGCTGTCACTTTTTTGTAGATTTCCATAGCTCGCATTTCCAGTTTAGTGAGATAATAGCCTCTCTGCTACATAGTTTCCATGACAACTGGCATTGTTCATAACAGGCTATTGTCAGTACCAGTTCTTTTACCTCAGTTTGGATCGCCATCGGAGTCTGAAAGTAGAAATGTAGGTGTTGAGAGCTGGAAACCCATTCTTTGTAAATCTGAAAATTGTTACTGGATTGATTCATTTTTTTGGTAATACTTTAGTTTTTTTTGTGGTATTTTAGTCAAAGAAATATATGGGAATTATGAAATATGTTTTTGGGTCGGGGGGAGGGATGCATTATTACTTTTGTGTTTTTTTCTTTTTAGATTAGGTTTTTGTGTGGAAGTCACATTTGTGTGTCAGGCTTTTCTCCAAGACGACCTTCCTGGAGCAGCACTCTTTCGCCCTGTTTGACGCCTGATGAAATGATTGCCTTTTCTGACACTGAAACGCTTCCACTTAACCCACAGCGCAGGTGCTATTAAATTAATCCAGTACCGCTTCTGATCGTTCTTGACATAGCAGAAATGGAGAAAAAGCATTAGCTTCTCATTTCAGAGTTTGATCTTTCACAATTTTATTAAATACTTTTAAATTGTTTTATTAACAACAATAAAAATTTTAATAAGCCCAGTGCTTTTATTAAAGGACAAAGAGATGACTACAAATAGAAGCGTAGTATGTAAAACCGGATGTTACACAATCTCAGGAATACAGCATTTTGTTTGTAGCATGGTGCTTGTTTGTGTACATTTATCGCCTGTTTGAGACTATTAGAACCCTTTACTGCAACTTTCTAGTTGTACTTGTTTTCACTATAATTCATAATCTGAGCAGTTTGACCTCTCCGTAACATCTGTTTGCAATGTCAGATGACAAAGGTATGGCAGTACATCCTTTACATAAATTCTATTTATCAATTATATCAATTTACCTTTGCAAAGAATTATTATTATTATATTCAATTTTCACAATTGAAATCATGTGGCAGAATGATGTGGCCTATATTTAATGCAGTGGTTATCAGTGAAGTCAGGGAAGGCCTGCAATGCTATTTACATCAAAACCCACATGATTTTATTATAGGTCTTACTATTTTTAGGTTATGTCTGACAAACTGTCCATTTGTTTTTTAAATGCCTCAATTGATTTGATTAATTGAATTAACCACTGACAGGTAGTTCAAACAATACCCTACACTCCTTGCCATGGTATATGCTCTGAGTTGCACATCAGGTAATGCAGAAATAATTTAGTTTTCCAACATTTTGAATATATACTAATTTCCAGTATAGCACCATTGAACATTACGATGTTACTGGATGGGTGGGATGTCTCTGTCATTGTATTTTTTACCCTCTCTATGTTGGTATCAAACTCTTAGATTATTTCCTTAATGATTTTTCGCTGCATGCCTTCTGCACTGTTATTATAATTAATCCACATAGCAACTGCGACACAATTTTCTTAAATTTACAAAACTTTAACTGATCTGGGTGGTGGCCTTTGTTGTTCTGACATGCCTAAGAATGAAGTATTCAGGAGTAACTCTCGGTATCTTTTTTGTTTCGATATATAACAGTGTGTCTCCAATCCAGGATCTTGGGATTAAGTGTAACTGCCACACATTTAGTTCAGGTTGCTGAGAACAACTACAGACAAATAAGAATTTCCTTTAATAAGAATCTGGTATAGAATGGTGTAATTCTGGAGAATTGTGGAGAATAGAATGGTGTTAAGCTGGAGAAGATCGAGGTTTTGTCAAGCACTGCCGGAGTGGAGATTATACACCATTAATTTCCCCTGCTTTTCATGTGTGTAACTAGATACCCACATCCCAGCTCCACATGTTTTGTTTGTGTATTTTAACCCTAGATGATAAAATTCTCAAAAATCAAGGCTGTTTGTTTGAGTATAAATATTTATTTATACTTTAGTCTTATTTAGCATGCTTTTGTTTTGGGTTTATATTATATATTATACATAGTTTTATGGAGTTTCTATGGCGTTTTAAGGACACCATCTAGACTCAATCAGTGTCCTTATTTCCGATGACATCTAACCAACTTAATATTTTAACATATCCTAACATTTAACCAACCTCAATAACACATACATTCCTACTGAAACAGATATTGGTATTTTTAAAATATACCTAATTTTTGTAAGACAACAAACCTGGCCCCCTACAGTCCAGTAGGCATGTATTACCATTGGGTATTGATGTGTGTTGCCAGAAGGCTCGACTGATATGGTCAATTGCAGGCAATGATCATGACAACTCTTCTGCTCATTTTATCGGCAGTTTTCTGTATCAGTCAATACAGCGACTGGCTCTTTGATCTTTTAGGTCACTGTCAGTACAAAACTCATTTAGATTATGGAGCAATCAAATCTATGTGTTATAATTACATTATGTACTGTACTAGGGACACTTTTAATTAAGTATCTATTGTTATATCAGAAAGGAAAATCAACCCACGCCGGGGATAAAGTTTGAGCCTAACTTAGGATAGCAGATTAGAGTTAGTGTTTTGCAGAGTGTGCACTGGAGTGGACACTAATTTGTTGTTTAGTATAAATTTTATACACTGGGGGGCAAAAGTTTGGAATAATATACAAATTTGGCTGTTTCGGAAGGAAATTGGTACTGTAATTCACCAAAGTGGCATTCAACTGATCACAAAATATAGTCAGGACATTACTGATGTAAAAAACACCGCCATAACTATTTGAAGAAAGTCATTTTTGATCAAATATACACAGGCGCCATGGACAGCAGCCATCACTTCAACACCTTATCCTTGAGTAATCATGCTAAATTGCTAATTTGGTACTAGAAAATCACTTATATAGCCATTATATCAAACACAGCTGAAAGCTATTTGGTTCGTTAAATGAAGCGTAACATTGTCTTTGTGTTTGTTTTTGAGTTGCCACAGTATGACTGGCATGTCTTAAGGTCAATATTAGGTCCAAAATAGCAAAAATGAAACAACTTTCTCTAGAAACACATCAGTCAATAATTATTTTGAGAAACGAAGGCTATACAATGCTTGACATTGCCAAAAAACTGAAGATTTCATAAAAAGGTGTACACTACAGTCTTCAAAGAGAAAAGGACAACAGGCTCTAACAAGGACAGAATGAGAGGTGGAAGGCCCAGATGTACAACTAAACAAGAGGATATGTACATCAGAGACTCTAGTTTGAGAAAAAGACGTCCTCAGCTGACAGCTTCATTGAATTCCACCCGCTCAACACCAGTTTCATGTACAACAGTAAAGAAGACTCAGGGGTGCAGGCCTTATGGGAAGAATTGCAAAGAAAAAGTCACTTTTGAAACATAAAAACAAAAAGAAAAGGTTAGAGTGGGCAAAGAAACACAGACATTGGACAACAGATAATTGGAGTTTGAAGTTTTTGGTTCAAACAGGACAATGTATGTGAGACGAAGGGTGAACGAAAAGATGTTGGAGGAATGCTTAACACCATCACTCAAGCATGGTGGAGGAAATTTTATGGTATGGGGGTGCTTTGGTGTTGGAAATGTCAAGTTGAGTGCTGGAAAAGTTAAGTTGAGAGTGCAAGGATCCCTAAACAAGGAAGGATATCATTCCATTCTCCACCGCCATGCCATCCCCTGTGGTCAGAAAAGAATAGAGGCCAATTTCATAATGCAGCAGGATAATGATCTTAAGCATACTTCTAATTTATGCAAAAATTATTTGGGGACGAAGCAGTCCTCAGGAGTACTGACGGTGATGGACTGGCCGGCACAGTTGCCTGATCTTAACCCCATTGAGCTTTTGTAAGATCAGCTAGACTGTAAGGTGCGTGAGAAGTGGCCAACAAGCCAGCTACATCTGTGGCAAGTGCTACAGGAAGTGTGGGATCTCACCTGAGTAGCTGGACAAACTGACAGCTAGAATGCCAAGGATCTGCAAAGCTGTCATTGCTGCACACGGAGGATTTTTTCATGAGTACTCTTTGAAGTAGTTTTTTTCCAAATTGTAATAGTTTTCACAATAATTTTTCACGTTATTAATGTCCTGACTATACATTGTGATCAGCTGAATGCCACTTTGGTTAATAAAAGTACCAATTTATTTCCATAGGAGCAAAATCTGTACATTATTCCAAACTTTTGGCCCCCAGTGTATATTCATCATTGACAATTGTCAACATTGCTGTCAGTAATGACAGCCACGTTTGATGAAATGAAAACTAAGTACAGAGATCATGTATCAAAATATCATCAAAAACAGCCTGGTTGAATTCTACTTCTGTTGACACTTCTGTTAAAACCTATGTGTGACATTCAGAAAACCCCAGATTTCATCATCTGTTAGCAAAGTAAAGGGACAGAACCAATTGCATATTAAGTCATGATTGTAAACAGAGCCACTAGCTTTAATATTATCTCCAGCGATGTCAATGCTTCAAGTTGCTTTGCAATGGCTTACACCCGTGGGACGCAGCTAGTGATGACACGCTGTCACACGTTAAAGGGAGAGCAGTTGGTTTGCTTTACTACTGAAAAGAGTCTGTTTTAATAAGTCACTGCCTGGTTTCTGTTTTTTCGCTTTTTAAAGCGGCAAATAAAAGCAGTATATGGTTCACCTTTCTGCGTTTGATCACACTCCGGCCGTGTGCCAGCAGGGAAGCTGGATTTCAGCATTTCAACTCAGAGGGCTCTATTTTTGGTGATGCATTTCAAAGGCATGATTTCTGATTGTAAAAGTGACGCTGCTTTCCTGTTAGTCCTTCAGTGTACTGCTGACAAATAGTAGACAAATGATTGACAAATGCACCGTTCACCCCTGTCCTAAGCATAAATACCTTTTTGGAGTGCTTAGGCTGATTTCAATTTTTTTTCATGTATTAATTTGGTTAGGACCACGTGACATTCGTGCTTGAACATTCTATTTATTGTACATTCAATTTAGTCATAAGAAACTACGATAAATGTAAATTACTAATAATAAATATCAGATAATGTAGATAATGTGATAGCTTAAATACGTGACTTCCAATAGGTCTTTTTCGCCGACGTTTGCGATAAGACTATGGAGGCAGGCGCTAAATTCAGACTTAATCACACTAGTATAGCTCTGCGCTGATGGTTTTTAATGTCCCGCCCCACAATACCGCTCTTAATATTATGCGCTTAATAATAAGTCCAGTCTCTCCACTGTATTGGCCTGTCTGTCACCCTCAGACAAGTTCAGTATCGCCCCTGTATTGGCCTTTCTGTCACCCTTAGAGGAGTCCAGACTCGCCCCTGTATTGGCTTGTCTGTCACCCTCAGAGGAGTCCAGTCTAGCCACTGTATTGGCTTGTCTGTCACCCTCAGAGGAGTCCAGTCTCGCCACTGTATTGGCTTGTCTGTCACCCTCAGAGGAGTCCAGTCTTGCCCCTGTATCGGCCTTTCTGTCACCCTTAGAGGAGTCCAGACTCGCCACTGTATTGACTTGTCTGTCACCCTCAGAGGAGTCCAGTCTAGCCACTGTATTGGCTTGTCTGTCACCCTCAGAGGAGTCCAGTCTCGCCACTGTATTGGCTTGTCTGTCACCCTCAGA
>JAOVYW010000037.1:4941391-4951437 GCA_025775045.1 Hiodon tergisus | reverse complement strand
TTTAGAGGGACAGAACTACAGTCTCCGGGCTGCTTTAAAGAGAAAGACCTACAGTCTCTGAGCTGCTTTAGAGGGACAGACCTACAGTCTCCGGGCTGTTTTAGAAAGACAGTCCTACAGTATCTGGGGGTGACTTATCCAAGCAACCTAGGTATTAGCTTACAGTAGTTATAGTAATTACCTATTTTTTTATAATGCTATTTAAGAAACTAATATACTTAACCTTTAAGAATCGATAGTCATGTGACTACTTCATGGTAAACCCAGATACATAGATGTTTCCCATCATGATGTGTAAATTTTCTTCCAAAATGGCAATAGAATTACAGAGACAGTGTCACTGGTACAGCCTGGAACTCTTTGTAACTACTCGTAGCTCTAGTTATTATGCTCTGTTCATTTTATAATTGTCCTTTTCAAATTTAAATTTATATTAGTGAGAAAATGTGTGTGCAGTACTTTTTCTAATGTTAAATGTTAACAAACATTTCTTGATATCTTTGTAAATTTTATTTTCATTTTTTAAGTTATTTATTATACTGAATGTGAATAAATGATTTATTCTGGTTTAATGGCCAGCATGGCAAGCCCCGCTTAGTATTTTCTGAAAGAAAGCATCTCTGGACTGTAGTTTTAAAATCAGCCCTGTGTGGTTATTTTTCAGTGTCTACATTAGGCACTCTAGGATAGAATGGCATCGCTTATCCTTACTGAACCTCAGAAACCTATGCCTGTGTTCTGTCTAATTAATTAAAATTATTGTACAAAAAGTACATAGTATTTGCAGAGAGGCTACTGAAGAGCGATTACTCAAATAGTACTCTGTGTGAGTTAATTGTTAAGAGAGTGTACTCACAGTGAGTAAAGTGTTTGGAGAGTATACCCACAGTGAGTAAAATTTTTGGAGAGTGTACTCACAGTGAGTAAAGTCTTTGGAGAGTAAACTCACAGTGAGTTAAGTGTTTGGAGAGTGTACTCACAGTAACTAAAGTGTTTGGAGGGTGCAAATGAAGGTCCTTATCTTCACTGTCCCCATGCAGTCTATCAATGGCACGTATATAAAACAGTTATTTCTTGAAATAGTGTTATTCTTGTTATAAATATGTGTTCCTTTAGTCTCATGTTGATCTGTGTGTAGATACCATAACCTTTATCTTATGATCATGATGGAGTTTGTTTTTTCCATTAGGATGAGTGATATTTGTACAACGAGGAGCAGATGGGTGGAGAGAGGAAGGCAGTTTGTTTGCCGAAAGGAACTAAAACCATCTCCCACCGTTTAGGAAGCCAGATAGCCCCGCACATGATGATGATGATTCATAGCACGTAACTATATCCATCTCTGGAAGCCACTGGGCAGAGCTCTCAGGACTGGGTACCATGGAGGCTTTCTCCACTGTATAATGCTCCATCACTTTGTCAGGTTAACGCGGCATAATAGTGTCTTTCGCTCGAAGCGTTTACTGCTTTCTTCTGCATGGCTAGAGGTGTCTGCTCTTGTGCTTTTAGGGCTGTTTGGATCGAATCCTCTAGCCTTGCAGACTATTACACTTTCACATTGTATGCATTTTCTCAGTTACATTACAGGAGATTACACCTTTAAATAGAAATTATCAAAGGCAAATCAGTTCAGATGTGATGCTTGGTGCTCTCTCACCCACTCTGTTTACTGTGAATCCTATCACAGGTGCTGTTGTTCTGAGGCTCTGTGATCATGTTCTCACAATGTTGCCTTCAAAGCGTCACCTCTGCATTGTTGTTATGAATTAATGGGTTACTAAATAAATCACAAATTTCTTAAAATAAGTGGACTGCTCTGGTGCAATAGTTCATATTAATATTTTTAAACTAGGCCGGATAGGATATATTTTGTATTTTAAAATGGAGTGAAGTGTACAGGACAAACCGTTGTGACAGGGTGGTTTTTGTACCACATTTGAAAATCTTTTTTGTAGTAACCCAAGTGCTGCATTTCGCCTGCTAGAATTCTGTAATTGAGGGGATGCCCGAGTTGGGCTTCTGTTTCTACTGGTTTTTTCTGTTACCTTTCATTTCACAACTAATTCACTTGTGTTTCTTTGTGTCAATTAAATTGAATATTCAGCTGGGTGTCTGGCACAACATACTTATATAGATGTTTAGCTGAGATCTTTTTAAAAAGCTCTCGGTTCCTAGATAAAATGCACAAAACTTGAAGGTTAAGGAGCTATTTCCCTGCCTCGGTTTAAGTCTTTGCAATAATGGACTGAAATAGAAATTTAGTAGAAATGTCTCTTTTTACTGTGGTTCTCCATAGGGACCGTCAAACAGAAGACAGTCAGTGAGGAACAAGCCTTTTTGTCACATGTTATCAAGGGCTTAAGACAGAGAGTTTATTTTCCAGGCATAGGTTTATCTCCAGATCCGTTTTTTTAGTCCCATACAATGCAGCGTGTAACACTCACACAGCAATTCCACGCATGGCTCCTCTGAGACTGTGATGCAATGTATGTGGCTCATTGGCTGGTTAACAAAACGAATCATTTAAACAAGTCATGAGACCACCGTGCAGACTGCATCAAATCAAGTCAACTGACGCTGTAAAAAGAAATTCTAGCCAGCACCGAGGGACCATGGCAGCACTCTTTCGTCATTATTTATAAACCCTGCTAATTGGTTACCTACAGGGCTGCAGCAATGAAAGAAGTCAAAAGATATGAACACACCCAGACACAGGGAATGAGGCACCAGGAGTAAACACACCCAGACACAGGAAAGGAGTCACAAGGTGTGAACAAACCCAGACACTGGAAAGGAGGCACAAGGTGTGAACACACCCAGACACGGGGAACGAGGCACAAGGAGTAAACACACACAGACACAGGAAAGGAGTCACAAAGTGTGAATACACCCAGACACCGGAAAGGAGGAACAAGGTGTGAACACACCCAGGCAAAGGAAATGGTATACAGAATCTAGTACGTTGTATCTAAGGATGTGTTTTTTTAGCATGTTTTCCTCTATTTCTCGTTTTATGACTACCATATACTATGTCTTTCAGTAGCTGCCCTTATAAGACACTGTAATTTATATTTATTAGGATCCATATCATTCCCAAAAGTGACAAAGCTGTAATGTAGGAATATCATAGATCCCTTGTAATTAATTATTGATTTAAACTTTTTAAAGGTAATCACACTTCTAAGCCTACATTCAGTCATACTAAAAAAAAAACTTAATTACCATTTCAGTTCTTTGATTATACAGTGCAACCTCAGTTTACGACATAAAAAAAATAAAAATTTCCATCATCTATATGAACACCCATAACCCAGTTTACACAAGGGCAAATGCGTGCAGAATTATACAGAGTCATCCACAAGCATTTCATTGCTAATTTGGAATGTGCTTCAAAGCCTGTAGTGCTTGTGCTAAATCATTGTGGGCTTAAGTTAAGTGCAGAGCAACCTTCAACAGCCTGTGGGAACATTTAGCAATGCTTCTAAAGGTTGTTTTTGTTGCTATAGCCTTCAGAATGCACATATGTGCTGCTTCGAAGATTTAATGAGACTGAAGAATGTTTTTTAATATCAGTGCACATAAAGGCTAGTATTTTTTCATCTTCTGTTTTGCAGTTGTTGTAACTGTCACAACCACCAGTGATAAGTATATACTTATTTAGTTGTTTCTTTTCCCAAGCCTTTTTTTCTGGGGCATCTTACATTAGATATCACACGTGGGCGCTGATCCATTTACATACCCTCTGTCTTTACCCGAGCAGCTGAGGTGAAGTGCTTTGCTTTCAGCCACAACAACCTGAACCCATGGTTCTTTGTGCAGCTGGCGCAGTTCACCAACAAATCCAAAAACTCACATTTCACTTTTCATGTAATGAGTCTCATAGTCTAGACTAGCGAAAGACAACAGCACCAGAGATAGTGCCCTTAACTAATAATTGGATAAATGATTATGCTAAATTACTGCAAAACGACCCAGTGCTCCAGGTACTACTTAAGAAGACTGTAGGACCAGTAAATCTGTAGGATCGTGGAGCTCCTGGAGCAGAGTGCCCCTGCCCCTAGAACCTTTTAGGCTGCTTTTTATTAAGTTTGATTATTTCATGTTATTTTTATTATTACATGTTATTTTCTCCCATACTATCAAGCCACTTATCTGCCATCTCGGCCACAATGCTGTAATGATTGTGAATAATTGCAGAATTAGTTGTTAAGTGGATGGAGAGGCGTGTGTGTGTTACAACTCAGCAAGATGCTGAGAACTAGTTCATTATTTTCTTTCACAACGAACATTTCAAGGTTTTTTTCTCCAGTCGGCTTTTCATACCTGCCTTGGTGGGTTAAGGCCTACAATAGCGGTATCTCTCCCTCTGTGGAAGTAGAGGAAATGCTTGTTACAATATGTATCCGCTGTTTTCTGTAGTACATCTATTACAGTGTCAGAGAGATCTGGAGAAGAAGGTCAGAAGCTTAATCTGCAGTCTGGGCACTGTCAGAGGCCACATGATTTGTCACATGACCCACGATTTCCTCTCCCTCCTCCCTTTAGTCACCCCAGCTGTTGCAGAGTGTAAGATGGAAACGTGGCTGGACGCACATTAATTCCTATAATTGCAGCAGGAGGACTGAGACAGTCCCGGAAACACAAGCACACTCTGCCCTCTCTGTGTCCCCCTTTTGGTAGGTCACGTACCCCACCTCATTCTTCGATACCTGTTACACAGTGCATAGAGGTATCCCGAGACCCTAGTGTAACTTGATGTGCATGTTTTCAAAACCTTATATTGTGCAAAAATCATTAATTTTGTATAGCTAACAGGTTAGATGCCTCGTGATTTATGGACAAAAGAAAGACTTGTTTTCCAAAAACCCTGAAAGCCCCACTTTAGCTCTGAAAATGGAAATTTGAATTCCACCGAATAAGTGGCAGAGGGAGTGCGCCTCCGATCTCGCTGAGCTCCATTAGCATTAGCATTGGGCCAGTATTGCTCTGTCTGTAAACTCAAGTGCTCTTCGTTTCTGTTATCGGTTTCTCTTAGCGCAGCTGGAAGAATAGGGACACTGCGAATGTGACTGTTATGAAACAGTTCAGCTGACGAGTCTGGTGCACTGCCAGCAGAATCTGATGAGAAAGAACCAGGAAGCACCAATCTGGGTGCACTTAAACTAAGCTGTGTTGACCTCATGGTGGCTCCATCTGTCTTTGACATGAGTGAATTTCTTGATGCTGTCCTGTCGGTTTGCCGTAAATCCCGTATCTTTGTGATGACCTTTACAAGGGCTTACAAGGGCTACTTGGTATGGTGTGTAACCTTTTTCATTTTGCTCTTGTTTTGTTCTGGGACTTGCTTGGCATTTGATACATAATAGATATAATAATACTAAAGGGGGTAAGATTCTTAAAATAGGAAACATAGAGACACCTTTAAAATAATTGCGCAAAGCGCGAAATATTTTATTAAGCAGGCATGACTTTATCTTTGCACTCCTTTGACACAGTCGAAAGTAAGTAAAAAGAAGTTTAATGTTGGAGAAATGTCTGCTTTGAAACCAAGTGTCTTTAAGCCTATATTAGGTATTACGTAGTACCATCAGAGATATAGCACACATGAGATTGATCAAGTGTCTTTAAGCCTATGTTATGTATTACATAGTGCCATCAGAGATATATCATACATGAGACTGATCAAGCTGCTTTTACTTGATTATTATTATTTATGTGTGAAAAGCTAGATGCATTTTAGAGGATTCAGAGTAGACATTTCATACCTACTTGTATATAACATTTTTCACAACACATTCTCATTCTTATTGCTATGTACTCTCAGTGATAAAATTCTACTACAACTAAAGCAACCTTTACTGTTTCATTTAAAATTAATGACTATTTATTTGGAGGCCCAGGTCAAGCTATTTTTAATCTCAACATCTGTGGTACTTGGACGGTGCAGAAATGGTGTCAACAGTTATTTGCAGTAATGGTTAGCAGAAAGGGATTGGCAACCCTACTACCAATACGGGCCGGATGTGCCTTGACTTGCTGGCCTCGTTATGGCCAGAGATTGAGTTTCTTATCTCCCTGAATACAGTGGCTATTCTAAGGCTCGGGATACTGTTACATCTTTGTAATGTTAAAATACCAAGGGTATTACTTTTGGTACTAAGATGGAAGTGCGCCGTCCTAGCATGTAAGAGAATATTATAGACACGATCTAAATTTGAGTCTGCGCCACACTCATGTAGGATGCGGCAGATAACACGCTTGCATTCGACTGCAAAGCATTGGTGAGGTCATATGGGGATTGTTTCAGATATATATGCGACATCAGATGCTGCATTAATTGGATGCGATTTTTATAATTGACAAGTACATGTGAGAATCTGTTTGAGGGGAAAATTGTCAATTTCACATCTTATTAAAGATTTACGGACTGTCAAGTTAATCACATAGCATCAGGTAGTGTGGCTTTTTTCTTCATTTCATTATTTTTAGTTGAAACAAAATATGTAAATATTGGAGGGTGAAGGTATGATGCAGATGTTCATTAGCACGTTCAGCTAACTTGGATGATGGAAATAGCGTTTGAAGTTGTGGTGGATCTGGAAATCAGAGGACTGTGGGAATTATTCACGCTGCAGACAGGAAGATATTATGCTTCTCACGTCAGCACCAATTAACCAAGTGCTTTTTGGAGCTTCCTATGTGTGATTTTTCACAGAAGAAGCGTGAAATCCTCAGGACGAGATCAGAATTTCAGCAAATCTATATTCAGCTGCAGAATTCGGCAATTTGTCTCCTTTTTTTTTTTTAGGTGTCAAAACTTTCTTCTTAGTTTAAGGGGTAGTGCACACACCACTAAAAATAAAGCCCATCACTTAATTAAGTTTTTATATACCAGATTACATTATATATATCAAAACGCAGAAGTGCCACACCAACTGAACGTAGCTAAAATAAGTGAGAGTAAGTCTTCCTCATAGTTCTGATATTGATGGTAGATAACTCAAAGAAAAACATGATGGGGTGTACAATCACAGTCCCAGCTATAAAGACAATCCCAGTCATGTTAGCTGTATTTCTGGGGTGTACAATCACAGTCCCAGCTATAGTGACAATCCCAGTAATGTTAGCCGTATTGCTGGGGGTACAATCACAGTCCCAGCTATAGTGACAATCCCAGTCATGTTGGCCGTATTTCTGGGGTGTACAATCACAGTCCCAGCTATAGTGACAATCCCAGTCATGTTAGCAGCATTGCTGGGGTGTACAATCACAGTCCCAGCTATAGTGACAATCCCAGTAATGTTAGCCGTATTGCTGGGGTGTACAATCACAGTCCCAGCTATAGTGACAATCCCAGTCATGTTGGCCGTATTTTTGGGGTGTACAATCACAGTCCCAGCTATAGTGACAATCCCAGTCATGTTGGCCGTATTTCTGGGGTGTACAATCACAGTCCCAGCTATAATGACAATCCCAGTCATGTTAGCCATATTGCTGGGGTGTACAATCACAGTCCCAGCTTTAGTGACAATCCCAGTCATGTTAGCCATATTGCTGGGGTGTACAATCAGAGTCCCAGCTATAGTGACAATCCCAGTCCTGCAAATTGTGGATGAGTGATTAAATGAGTGGCTTATTAACACATTATTTTACCCAGCCTACCATGCAAATACCTTAAGCTGAAAACCCGAATCAGAAAGATATTGTGTCAGGCTGATCAATACAGCACATCATATTTAATATTCTGGGTAGTTGTATATAGGTGCGTACTGATGACAAACAGTGAAACAAGCCAGGCCTTTTGAGTGGCATAGTCTTCTCCTCACTGACCTGTGTCTCCTATGGGCTTCTTAGGCACCTGCAGGCTGGAAGTGCCGTCTGGAGGGATGCGACACTCATCCAATTGAGACCATTCAAGCTACCTTGTATGTGGTGGCAGGATTTATAGAAACACACTGAATCAGCACAATTGCTGATTACAAATTTGGGCCTTTCTAAATCAATGAAAAAAAAGCAAAACAAGCAAATGAATGATTACCATAGTCACAGTCATGTCAGAGTTTGCCAATGCTAGTGCTGGGTCAGATACCAGTCAGATGGTATGGTTTTGACAATTTTATCAGTCTAGTTAATGATGTCAGCTGTCATGTTTTTAGTTACTAATGGATTAAACTTTCCTGATAAAAACTGGTTTATTAAACATTCAGCAATTCTTGATAGCAGCTAAAGAACGTTTTAGCTTGGCCCGGTTTGGAAACCGCCGATGTATATGGTCGGGAATCTCATAATCATTCATGAAATAATACTGTAGCAAGAAAACAGAAAACTAAGTTGCTCAAGTGACCAACGCTTACTTGAAAAAACACAAGAGACTAACTTCATAATGTCCTTTTAACAAGAAAAACGAGTTCCCATAGGACAGCGTTACAGATCTATTTTTGCTTACAGCATAAGCTGCACTGATGTAACAAGCCTTCACAACCAAGTCTCTGTCTACTTTCTAAATTACGTATATCCTTTTGAAAAGGTCCTTTGGTATGTATCATAGCCTTAGCTACAAAGATGGTATTCATGTGAGTATTCTCCTGTGCAACTGCAGAATTGCAGTAAAAACACTAGAATGCAGTAAAACACAACAGCACATGTGACAATAAAAGGCAATGCATGATATATAATCTGCAACATTGTGCTGGTTCTCAGGTAATATGTAAAAGGAGATTAGGGTAGATAACATTATTATTTTGTGTTTTTGTTGCTGGTAGAGACTTTGTTGTTGAAACATTTCTGTGTGGCCCAGCGTGTTGTAATCCTCGTGTGAACCAATTGGTTTGACATATTTTAGCTCGCTGCAGTCAGCAGAGCAGTTTCTGTGCCTCTGCTAAAAAGTAAATTAAAATACAAAGTAATTTTTGAATTATCTTGATGCTTTGGTTCCTGCACTTAACAGCTTTATTTTCGGGATTTAGATTTAATTTCATTTGCATAAATTTACTGTAGTGGCAAAGTAAGGAAAGCTATTTATTTTGGATAAACCTGTTCTCTGGTATAAAGAAAGGTTTCGCTAAAGGCTATTTATGAAAAGGATAAATTTGTGGTTTCATTCATGCTTATTAAAATGTTGAACGTGTTGACCGAGAAAGGAATCGTGCCAGATGCACGAAGAGCATAGTTCTCACAGAGGGGTATTCAGACCCCAAGCTGAGCCTTCATGATGTCAATGAGCTACAGAGTTCACTGGTTGAGATGGAAATAGCTGATATCCCAACCCAACTGGCCTCCATGGCAGGGAGAAGGAAGTCCTTTTCGAGTTTGTAATGCTCATAGCTGCATCGGGTGTAGCTTATCATATAGAACAAGAATGTCCTTGATTGGCTACTATAATTCCACAACTTATATCACATTAAAAACCTGTGACTAGCTTTCGCAGTTTCTGTCCATCCCCAGCCAGCTTAACAGAGTTTTTCATATTCCAAGCAGAGTGAGTGAAAATGAGGCACTCTGGTTGGCAGATCTGGCTGTGATTTTTCCAGGAAAATTTGTCTTTACCTTGGTTTCACGAGTGACTCAGTTGGTGACAGCGCACCTCTTTGTTGACTGTGACCGGGAGAGCACTACAGCACACCTGGGCTGGGTTTTCCCTTGGCTCGTCCCCAACCAGCATCGTCTGCCATTGGAACTGTGTGTGTTTTCACCTGCGGTACTCTACTTTATTGCTGGTAATTTTCAAAGAGAGACTGTTGTGTGTAAAAAAAAAAAAAAAAATGCACAAAAAGGGTAGGGACCTCCTTGCGGCCAGACGTTTATGTTGGTACATTTTTAAGTTTTGAGGTTAGGATTTCTGTTTTGTTAAAGACTTGCGTGCATTTATGATCACAGATAGCTGTTTTGGTTGTTTATTAATATTTAAATACTGGAATAAGTACCTTTCACAGCTAGTGGACAATACTTAACAGAATTTTTCAGCTTGACATTTGTGGTATGAACAGTGGTGTCGTTGTGTTATTAGTGGTTTCATTATGTTATTAGCAGTGGTTTCATTATGTTAT
>JAOVYW010000037.1:4913991-4941291 GCA_025775045.1 Hiodon tergisus | reverse complement strand
ACTGTGTTATTTGTAGTGGTGTCATTGTGCACATGTTGGCACACATTGAGATCTGATGGACACTTCAGGTACTGGCCCACTGCTGGTGTCACTGGTGCATGGCACCCACTCTGTATGGTCCTTGGAACTAAGCACGCAATGGTGTTAAATCAGAAAGATAACTGGTCATTGTTGTCAGGTCACTGGTAAGTGAAATCCAGTAACTGGTGACCGATGACTGGTGAAAATGGGAATACGTGTGTGTAAACAAGCCCTGTCACACAGTTCTGAGGTGCAGAACTGCTGCTCTGTAAAAGTTTGCTCAAACTTAAGGACAAAGAAAACATTACCACACTTTTATGCTTTCATTACATGATCTGCACACAAACGTTGCTTAGTTTTTGAGCCAGCCAAGTTATTTCTATCTTTGACAGCAGACACGATTGCTTTGTGACATGAACATATCACGTCAGTTTGCACTGCAGCCGATTCAGATCAAATCAAATACTTTTCAGAGTTAGAAAATGAACTATTATTACTTATTATTGTTATTAGTAGTAGTAAAAAGCAACTGCCGTTACTTCTTTGCAAAACGCAGAATAGGTCTAGCTGTATTTCAATATGGATGACAACAAGTTAATTAACAGAATATACGGGCAAATGGAGAAAGAAAATCTAAAGCAGAACTCTGGGAAGAATAACAGTAATAAATTATTTAACAAAGGATTCAATAGGGGAAAGGAATGCTTCATGTAACTGAGGCATTGTGGGAAGTCTCAGTGGCAGTTAATTGTAGTTGCCCTTTGTTGTCACACATTTTCCATTAAAGTTGTTATTTATTACAAAATTTGTAAAATGACAAAATTAGTCATAATCAAGAGGAAACAGCACATTGTGAGGCCTTTCCTCATTAAGAGATACCTTTATCTAGCATTTAATCACCAGCATACGTTAATGGTATTCCCTGTGTCTTACACAATTGTGCCTTAATTCAAACCATGCTTCTTCCTCAAGCATTCAGGTGGTTTAGCAGTGATGCCCTCAGTCACATCATAGTCAAAGTAAACCAGATGTTATGAGTTTCAAAGGTGAGCAAAACGGCTGTAATCTCGATAGTCACAAAACAACTGGCTGTGAGGTATATAAAAAGTGACGCTATAAACTCACTAATTATTTCTATTGCTATTATTACTATTGATATTATACTTTTATTATTCTTCTAAGCTTTTTTCTGTATTTGTCTTTGCTTTCCTCCTTAATTTTTGAATATAAACGTATGACCCATTACATGAAAAATATCGGGATAAAATGTAGTAATTTTATTGTTGCTTTCAAAAAGGCAGGAAAATTAATTCTGTAAATATTGAGTGTGGGCCTGTGTCACATCTCATTTCTATGGGAACATGGGAAAAGCAGTGTTCTCCCTGCCTTTCATCTACCCTTTCATCTAGCAGCGACCCCTGCTTCTCCTCTTCATAAATTACGCCATTACCTTTCACATGGAGAAAAACATGGAGAAACGCAGTTAAAATCTATCCCCTGGCTTCGGCAAACCCAAGCTCAAATTTGCAGTGGTTGAAATGGAATGTTCTGCCACACTAAAATGTCTTTCCTTTTACTTTATTTAACTGGCTGAGTGTTAATGGCAGAAATGTGTTACATTTCTATATTTTGGGAGTATTTGACACATTTATGGATAATGCATATTATTTTAGAAAGAGACAGAATGCAACAATGTGCGAAAGGTTTCTTTGTAACAGAGAAAAATAGTGTCTCTCAAAAAACTGCCGCTGCATCATCTCAACAATCTCACTTCTTTTAGTCACACAGACTAAACACAGAAACGATCTGTCTCCAGTTATATATGTTTGTAGATATATGTACATAGGTATTTGTCGGTCTGTGGGTATGTTTCTGGCTTTAGGCATATGTATGTAGGTATACTTGCATCTGCAGTTAAGTATGTTTGTAGATATATGTCCATCTGCAGTATATGTCTGTCTGTAGGTGTATTTACATAAGTATATGTTTGTCTGTAGGTGTATTTACGTAAGTATATGTCTGTCTGTAGGTGTATTTACATAAGTATATGTTTGTCTGTAGGTGTATTTACGTAAGTATATATCTTTCTGTAGGTGTATTTATGAAGGTATATATGCATGTGCAGTGTGTCTCTTCTTTTGAAAATGTTTCTGGTTGTAGTGATGTTTGTTCCCAGCCCTGCTGTTTTGACCATGCCATTTAAAAAAATATATAAATGTTTTAAAATGAATTCCTTTTGAGAATAAAATGGAAATAAAAACATTTATAATTAAGTATTTGGTTCAGTAATAAAGTACTTAATAATAATTAAGTATTTTGGGGGTCAGGACTGAATCCAAAGTGAAATTTTTGGACCCTTGAGGAAGATACTCTGCATTCATTGTTTCGATACAAAACACAGCTTTATAAATGATATAAGATATATAGATATAATGATCCTAAGTGTGCAGTAAGATATTAATTCATCTTTTTAAAATCTACCTGATTATGCCGTCTAGAGTTATAGACTGAAGCAGTAGTAGGTGTCAAGGCGCTGTATCTGCGCTGCATCTATAATTTTAACAAGCTCAGCTTCTGTAAAAACCAGTGCCAGAACATCTGCAGCCAGCCCGTGAGCAGTGTCAGTGAAAGGGAATGGAGGCCGAGAGTCTAATGAGCAGCGAGGCATCAGAAAGCAGAGTGAACGTGCTGCATCTGAATCGCAGGTGCAGCCTCCCATCGAGCATCGTGGGGAGCGCATGCGTGCGAGGGAGAGAGAGAGAGAGAGAGAGAGAGAGAGAGAGAGAGAGAGACGGGTGAGAGAGCAGAGTGTTCTGGCGTCGTCACTGCTGATACTCGGAAACACAGAGGTGCTGAAGCTGGTCCCATGCCTCATAACTCACGTTTCCGTAGACGCAGAGATTATGTAACAGTGGGCTGAGTCCTAATAGTGGGTTAAACCAGATTATGGTGGATTATCAGTCCGGCCCCGCCCTCTTCCCCTCCAGCCAGAATATGCTGTAGGGATCAGTGCTGTAAACAGCCAGCCAGATGGGGCAGACTTAATCTTCTTAGAGTCACATTAATCATGTGCTTAATATGCCATCAATGGGGAGGCAGCTCACGCTAAAATGTGCTGGGGAGGCGCATTCCACACCCCAAGCCACACCCACGCACCAGGGACAGGACACGGTGACACCATAGCAGTTTCTCAAATCCTCAGATCCCATTTGGGCTGCATGCCCCCCCTCTGGCTTCTTTCTGGCAAGGAGTAAGTGGCTTTTTGAACCAAATATTTCCAGAATTACTCATACAAAAGCAACTGAATTGAACGATGATCAAATGCCATGCAAAATTGTGTGTGAATGGCTAATTCCTAATGTCTTTGTCTAAATACCGTAAAATCAAAAAAACAGATTGTCCCTTAGATGATATGTGTTTCTGTTCCCCATTTCAAATCCCAAGTTTATTACACAGGTATTCCCAAAGATCAGAAGTAGCATTTTTCTTTTGAAATCAATCATGATAGATCATTGACTTCAGCTGATCTTCCCTCCCAAATTTTATCCCTAATATGATAGTGGGATTATGGCTGGAATCACATTGTCTGCTGTGTTCTTTTATGAGATAATGGTTATTTTTGTCATTCTCTCATCCAACAGTGCTGTTGAACCTGTAACCAGATTAGGCATAGTATTTCATTATCTGACTCTCTCTGGTTTAGAGAGATTAGATCTTTTTCACATTCTCACAAATAATATTTTTTAATTCACAAATTTTCACTGATCAAATTATAAAATGGATCAACACTCGTATTAAACAAATTCTGCTTAAACTGAATGCTCAGAATTCAAATTCAATTAAAATGTGAAATGTTGAAATTGCATACATTTAATCGAGTTATTTTATAGAACTATTATTACTTTAATTTGAGTTACGTTACTAATTTTAACTGGTTTATTACCTAGCCAGTAGTTTATAGCTATGTTTTTGATTTGTAGTCTGAGGATGGAAATGGGCAGCATGTACATTCTGAATATATATATCTTCATACTATTATCATTGGATATGGTCATACAAGCAGTCTCGCTAACATATTATAAGTCTGTTTTCCTTCAGCCAAATTTCTTATTACATTATTAATTTTCTATTACTTCTTTATTGCTACTGCTTGTGCTCATTGACTCTAGGAAAGGTTCTTTTAGAGTGAAGAAATTCAAACTGTTAAATTTTGTTAATGAATGTATTCTGACTATAGGATATAATACATACAGATATCCGTTAATTCAATATGGATTGAATTGTGGTCCTAGTATCACGATTGATATCATACTTCATACGCCATTTCACGTAAGTCTCATCTCTGTTAGACATGCGGATTAAATTGTTAAAACAGATCAAAATTCAAACCGTTCAGATTAAATTGATGAACCATACGCATCATATTTAGCTTGTTTCATGACACAAAGAGTATTTCATTTTGTCAAATAATGTGACACCCAAGGAGATAGTGTTGCATTGTAGCCTGACAGGAAGACGAATGTATTCCCTTTCTTCATCAGTCACACCTACTTAACCAAAAAATGAACCCCAGTAATAACTAAATAAATAAATTCTCATGACATTGCTGAAACAATGATATGTTAGCTGGTAACTGGGATCTACGCAGATGATGAAACTGACAACATGAATATAAATTTAATCATATAGAAGTACTAGAAGTCATAACAGTCATTAAAAGCTGAATTAGAGTGCCACAAATGTGTTTACCTTCATGAATAAAAAACAGGTTGCTCTATGCAAAGGAGATAATCACAAATTTATTTATTAGTTGATTTTGAAACCTCCCTCCCCCCCAAATTTCCTGACTTAAAAACTGATTGAAATCCTAATAGTAAAATACAGAGCATGCAAGCGTCAAACAGTTCATCACAGTTTCTTTCAGGTTCTTTGTTTGAATCTATTTCTACCTCCTGCTGTGGGAATTCATTTATTTTTAGAAACGTTGTTTTCAAAGCCTGATCATTTTTGCTCTTTTTTAGAAGAGCCCATTACAAAAGTGCAACTACAGTCCTAAAGTTGCAAAACACTGCAACTCAAAGTAAAGTTGTGGTCAAGTGTGGGTCTTCCAGGAGGGACTGACCACCTTCCTGGCCACATGGAATTCTCTCCTTTCTTTCTCTCCGTAGAAGCCCTCCACTTCCTGGTTTTAAAATGCCACCTCATCAACAGGAGGCTGGTTGGTCGGGAGACTCATTCTCCCCATCATATGACCGTTTGACTTCCCATTTATACTAAAATGACTAGCTGCAGCTGTTAAAAAAACTGTTAAACAGCATCAGAACAAATGTTTCATTAATGATTAATGAGATTTTACACAGTTTATCAAAATTAGCAGGTTTGTTGTAATAATACTTTAATTTTATAATAATTTAGTTCTTGCATTACTGCTATATTTTTATGATTAACCAATTTAATTAAAATAATAGAGGCTACGCGAACAACATTATACAGAAATAATTGTAATAATTGTATATTATATGTACAGATAATAGAAGGAGAAAAGGCAATGGTAGACAGAAGAATGGTTTCATTAGTTTAAAACAGCTCGTCACTCGTAAGAAACCCGTATTGTTATTGCGACTCAATTCAAATTAAGATAAGATGTTTAAAAGCTGTGTAAATCGCCTTAAAGTTGTTTGTTCCACTCTGAAGCTCGAGTAATGTTTTACAAATGAGGAAGTACTGCAAATTAAAAAAAACAAAAACGCATTTAGGCAATAAATTATTTTAAAAAATGTTCTATGGGTCTATAATAAGTTCATGCATGCAAGGTTGGAAATGTGCATGTGAAGAACCTGTGATTGGGATATATTGTCATGGGTGCAAATAATCCTGAGGACCAATAGACACGGGACGAAATGATAGGGACCAATTCACATGGTTACCCATCCGCACTCCTATTGCTGTGCCACATAAGGCACCATAAAAAACAATATTAAATTAAGGAGGAGGAAAGCCTGCATTAATTCTTGCAGGTAGCCAGATATAGCTGGAACCCCTAGCGGATAAGCTTTAAAATCAGGGGCAGAGACGGGATAGAACACAGCACTTATCAATAAAATATGTAATAGGATGTCCTCTGGAATAAAATATTCCTACCCATCATAACATCTCATAACAGCTCAGCAGCAGTATAAGGTTAGCTAGGGTCTCCTTGTCGCAAAGTTGTTTTGTTTGTCAGCAAGTCGTGGTAACTCTGCGTGTAGAAATCACCCTTCCTGTAACCCCGCCCAGCCTTAGATATGTACTTACGCCTTGGCTTGAGATGTTTCTATTTTAACCCTAATTGAAGAGATTGAAGAATCTCTAATGTAATGCTACAGTTTTTTTCTTTCACTGGCTGCCTTGTGGTTCTTGTTATTCCTTCAAAACCTTATTGTTGCTAACCTACGCTAACTTTCCTTTGTCATCAGTCCGTAATTACTCTCTTTACACTCATTCTACCAGCTGGCATTGGGAGGACACAGTCTTTAACAGAATTTTCTCACCTACTCAACACACCTCCTTAATAATACTTTCCCTGTTCTTGGTTTTTTCAAGCCTCTTTTGATAACCTTCACTTGTGGACCATTAAAAGATTATTACCATATAATTTTTCTACTGAAAACTCCCTTAATTTTCCCCTGAATTTTCTGCTTATGTTGAATCCTAACAGTCTTTGATTGTTTTATTCTTTGACCTGGCTTATATTGGGAATCATGCCTAACTAAGGCCCACGATAGGCAATAATAAGAATGAATAATGATAAGTGCACTTATAAACTCCTTTACAGGAGCTAATTTTCTTCAATTTTTGCCTTGAATTCTGAACTTTATTGCACAAGATATCTGTGTTTTGTCGTCTCAGGCAGAAACCATCTGCATGATAAGTAAGGAGCAATTTTTTTTATTCTGGGCTGATCACAGAGGGGAGAGCTGAGAGAATAGCAGGGTTGATTGTTGAGAAGCACGTGGAGGGGAGATGAGGGAGGAAAGTAGGGGTGTAAGGAAATGAACCAGGGATGCACTCTAGTGAATGTCTAATTAAAGGTTTATGTTGTGCCATACTATAGTTGATTGCTGGGTGTTATTCTGCAAGTGGCTCTCACCCGAGGTTTTATTTTCCTGTTAATTATTGTTGATTAGTTTAGATTACATTAGACTCTGTAAATGTATTACAGATGCTGATT
Source organism: Hiodon tergisus (assembly GCA_025775045.1). Lineage (NCBI taxonomy): Eukaryota > Metazoa > Chordata > Actinopteri > Hiodontiformes > Hiodontidae > Hiodon > Hiodon tergisus. The sequence continues at coordinate 4,934,060 of JAOVYW010000037.1, read as the reverse complement.
ACAGGTCATTACTGGATTTTCTCCACTGTATGTTTGCAAGAAGTGCCACACTCTTACGCACTGGAAGGTGGGAATAATCGCAAATTAATCAATCAATCAATACATTTTGATTGTTAACAGCACATTTCTAAAATGTAATTGTCACAAAGCACTGAAAATAGGCAGTCAAGATAACTTGAAAATGGCTGGAGAGTAGAAACATAATATACTGTATACTGGATAAATATTTAAATGGAACCGCTCAGCAGCTTCAGCACCTACCGGATGGCTGGAGGGATAGCCATCAGTGCTGTACAGTCCGGGTTCTTGCTTTTGGGTCCTTCACTGGAGCGGGAGCCTGGTCTGCTCTGCCACAGTTGATATATCCCATACCAGGGAGAGTAGAAGATGAAAGCACAGAAAGCTGGATCGGGTCAGAAACTAACAAGCAAGGGGAGGGAGAGTACAAGAATTTTGTGTTGTGCCTAAATAATGAATGAATAATTATGCATTCCTCATTTCTGAGTGCTCACCTTTGCATCTTGCCTGATGGGTGGGCACAGAGCATGTACCTTCACCATGAGTTAAACTTTCATGGTTTCAGAACTCAGAACTTGTTCTCTGCATATTATAAGTATTTGGTTTTATCTAATATTTAACACGAAATTAGCTTTTTATTCATTTAGCGAATCCAAAGTCCCTAAGTATTGAGGGTGAGTAGGTCTCGTCTGAGACAGTGGATTGGGCAGACTTGTAGGATGTTGTGAATGGTTTGTTCTACCCCACAGGCACATAGGGGGCTTGCTGTTATGATCCATAGGTGGAGGTTGGACTGGGAAGTTTGAAACCCTTGTGGGGGCAGTGTTATGTTTAGGGTAAGGCATGGGCTGTAACCAGTCCTGAACATGTTGAGAGTGAACCACTTCCTTGGTGTATATTTGGTGGGTTGAAGAGGTTTTGTGTGTGTGTGTGTGTGTGTGTGTGTATTTTGTGGGGGGTGGGGGGTGGTGTGGGGTGTGATGCACCTGGTGGTGTTTAGCTAAGTGTTGACTTTGTTTTTTTGTGACTTCCTTGACTAGACAGTTGAACAGAATTCTGCTACTGAGAATGTGCTTGTGCTGAGGTACAGAGGGTGGTGGTAAAGGCGCCTCATGTTGAACCGGCTAGTTTGTTTTGTTTAGAGTCACCCCGAGGTATAGTTGTGAGGTTGGGGTTGGATGGTGCTGTAGCTTGTGGTTGTACATCTGGACGTTGAGCTCTTTATTAGTCTTTGTGTTATTGAGGTGGAATCCACTGTACACTGGTTTTTGTAGGGCTTGGTTTGAGTTGCTATTTGTTTCAGTATCGTTACAGTTTTGTTGTATCCTTGTCAATGTTCTGATTCAGGGTGTCGAAGTTGGGAACTTGTGTTGCCAGGCAGATGTCATCAGCGTACATGAATTTTCAGAAGGTGGTTTCTGGGAGGTCATTTGTATAGAGGTTGGAACAGTGTTGGGGATATCACTAAGCCTTGAGGTCTCTATGTGCATCTCAGAGGAGAACTCTGAAAGATCTGTTGCACAGTAATGTGATGATGATTTTGGTTGCTAAGTCAGGGAAGCCAATGTGCTAAGCAGTGTCATATGCCACATAGGTCAACGAATACAGTTTTACTGGTAGCCATTTTCGATGTTATTGTTGCGGGCCAGAACCTGTTCTGTGGTCCGGTGGCCCTTGCAAAAACCAGCTTGTTCCATGCTAAGGTCTTCTTCAGTGGCATGCGGTTATGGAAATGAGCCGTCGCGTAACCGGAAAAGGGTAGGTGATGTTGTAGGTAACTGGCTGCTAGTGTGGGGTCTTTTCATGATTATGGTCAAGGGATATAAAAAAATAAGGAAACTTCACTGATCTACGCAAACAGCAAATGGGAGCCGAACTTGATGTCGAGTTCTGTTCAAGTCAATGGAGGTGAAATCATATCCACATGGAAAAAAAAAATTAATTTGAAATAATGAAACTTTGGTGCTGGATGAAAAAACACGCTTAAAATCACAAGCAGCCTAGGAAGTAATGTAAATGAGGTTTACTACAGTTGATTGTGGAGAGCTCAAGACGATAGCTTTGTCGTATATGTTTGCGTGTATAATGGCAGCATAGAGGGGAAGAGAGGGCGTATGAGTCAAAGCACCATGCTAGAGTGGTTGGGGTGTGGGAGTGTCGAAGATCTTCCTTATACTGGCTATATACATATATACTAGCTCTGTTTTGTGGACATCCATGGACTGTGTGTGGCTTATGTTATTTATGTGAATCTCTTCAATCTACTTGATTTATGAATCATTAAATTAAAAAATTTGAAGGACTACTTAAAAAAAGAGTGATCACGTTCATTAACGTTAGCGAAATCTATATCCAGTTATAGTATAGCTTGCTTGATAGATAACAAACATCTGTCAAACCATCCTGTCCTCACACTTAATTATTTACAGCGCTTATGCATGGTGAACTCTTCAGATTTGGCTCCCATGTGCTGTCTCGCACAGATCTGTGATGTCTTTGACGTTTCCTTCTTTTTATATTCCTTGGTTATGATATGTCGATGACTTTTGCTGTCCGCTATATCTTTGGTAGGGAGTTGGAGCTTACAACAATGTTGTAAAATCGTGTCAGCCAGGTGAGAACTCGGGCCCCAGGTGTTTTATTAATTCTGGCAGGATATCCTGCTGCCTTTCCATTCTTTAGGACCTTTGTCACCTTCTATTTGACCTCAAAGGACCCAGTACTGTTGTATCCTCTGTGTTTCTTTGAGTTGTTGTCTTAATCATCTTAGTGGACCTTTATTTTGACAGTTTTATCTAGGGTGCATTGGCAGGCAGTTAGTTGGAGATTTGGTTTGAACTGATTTATTTTATACAAACATAACTAAAACAAAAAACATCTCTGTGCGAGGATAAGGATTTGCTTTTAAATTTCCAAGCTAACATGGAAAGTCAAAGTCAAACTCTTCAAACTAACAAACCCAAGAAAACCCCACAAACCATGTCATGCCTGGCCTACTTGCATTTGTCTTCTGCCTTCTCTCTCCCAGGAAGCCCTCTTCTTCCTGGTTTTTAAACTGGGTTGGTTTGCTCCACCCCACAGGCACATAGGGGGCTTGTTCTTATGCTCCATCGGTGGAGGTTGGCGGGGCATGGCTGGGTGAGTTGGCTGGGTGAGTCAGTCCTATGGCCTTGTGGGAAATGGGGCAACCTTTTCCTTAACGCAAACCCTTTGCTTGCCACACATAGTGATCTTTACACCGTCTTATGATTTCTGAGGCATTTGTTTATGCTAATTACAGTAAATGTGTGAAGGGATTTTTCATTAACGTACACGCAGCTAAGAAAATATTCTGTTATTATTCAGAAAATTTCAATATTCAGCATATGAAAAGCATAATGTAAACTGCATAATCCTGATATGATTGGCAATAATTTGAATATGATAGGTGGAATATTATGTTATCTAGTGGTTTATTAGTAAATATTTAGGCAGTAGACACTTTCTTGTGAAATCTTGCATTTGGCTACACCCGCACATGTTTGTGACTTCTGTTAGTAACTAAACAATCTTGGGTAAATTATTTTGATTACAAAGTGCAGACAGAGAATGTGATGGGATTCTTTAAAAGGGCATAGCAGATACTGCTACATACTTTATGGTAGAAGATGGCAGCTCAATCTCCTGTTGCTTTCTTTGATTAAAATCAACATATTTTCTACTTATCTTATCTTCAGCCTAGTTTATTTATTTATTTTTTATTGCTCATGTTCAAAAACAGAAGTATTCTAAATGGACCTGTTTGCAAATAAACCGCGAATATTAGTGGAATATTGAATTTAACTTCCATTTAAAATCTTATTCAGCATATGCATTTGTAAATCCTCATATTCTACATACTCCTGTTTGCATGAAAACCGGGAATATTAGTGGAATACTCATTTGGAATTCTCATGAGTGTCTTGTGTATAAAATTGCACTGTGCCCAATTATCAATAGTCAGCTCCCCTCCCTTCTGCTGTCTTCACAGCACCAATGCATCGTGGCCTGTAGAAGTGTGTGTGTGCCAAAGGTAGCCGGACCTGTGGGAGGGCCTATGCCAAGGGTGGCCGGGCTTGTGGGAGGGCCTGTGCCATGGGCAGTGGGCTCGTGAGAGGGCTTGTGCCAAGGGCAGTCGGGCCTGTGGGAGTGTCTGTGGGAGGGCCTGTGGGAGGACCTGTGGGATGGCCTGTGGCAGGAGCTGTGGGAGTGTCTGTGCCAAGGGCAGCCAGGGCAGACAGATGCATATCCATTACATCCCCTGCAAAGGTCACCCACAGCATGGGAAGCTGGGATGCACATGGGCCCATGCCTGTTTAATTAAAAAGAGGCGCCTTCATTATTATTAACTGTCATCGCAAGTGTTAGCTAACACCCTGGCACAGGGTACCAGTAGTCTTCAGTTTTTTAAGTGTTCAATGCTTTTCCAGTATAAATTTGATTTTCAGATCCACTTTTGAGTTATAACAAGCCAAAGAGTGGCTAAAATCAAATGCTGACATTGAAAATATGCTGATTGATTTTATGCGAATACATTTAGCAGAATACCAGAGAGGGTTGTTTTTAAAAAAATTGGAAAAAAAAAGTTGGCTTTGGAGGAATGAAAGAGAATGTAAATGGGCTCAACATGCGGAATCCTAAAGTATGTTCTGACACCTGCTGATACAGCAGTTTTGTCAGCAAACTTCGGGAGAAGCACGGTTTAAAATGTATAAAATTGACTTCTGAAGCTCGACAGGGAAGCCGGATTTCTGCACCAGCCTTATTTCTGCACCTTTTAATTAAAATAGCATTCATTCAATTGAAACTAAAACAGCATGGCAAATGGTCGAAAGCCTTCCACAGTACGCAACAAGAAGTGTGTACAACAATGTAGTATGGTACTAGTTCCCTTTAAAATATAATTTGTGAGGCCAGACTAAATTAACATTGTTTGTAAACATGCCTGCTCAGTGTCGATCTATTTGATAGTAGTGATCATAAGAACCAGTCTTTCACTTCAACTGAACATAATAGGCCTACAACTATTTTTTCACTATGAGATCTGACTATGAGAAATTCTCAGAATATCTCTGAATCTCCCTTTTAAAATGGGGAATCAACATGCAAATGGGCTTAATTATAGTTTTGATAGTACTGATAAAATAGGGGCAGTTCAAAGACAATTCTGTAAGGTTACTGTGTTTAAGAATAATATTCTCCTTACATTTTGAGGGTGAGAGACCTCCTCCTAATGAGGACCCTGGTGCTGCTTCTCTTTACATCAGTTTATCAAAGTGTGGGATAAATGAGAACAGTGTCGTGCTTTTGTTCTTCAGCTGAGTTAGAGCAGCAAAGCTATTCTCACAGTGTCTGTCCCAGTAAAGGGGGAAAGCACTTTGATCCCACAAGTAAGAAAGGCAGCGCTGCAGCAGAACTGAGTTTCCTCTAATGATAGCATGATAACTCAACCAATTTCCTCCTCAGATGACAGTCACACTTTTCACCTTTCAACTCTGAATGAAAAGCTTATTTAGCTGGCTATGATGTCCCTATGTACAAAAAACAAAAACAATTCAGTGGTTCCATGTTACCGATCTCCATAACAAACCCCTGAATGTTTATCTGTCATTGAGGATCCCCAATCAGTTGTCAGCCGACACATTTTTTCCTGCACTATCCCACTGAGTCTAAGTAGATGCCCGATTTTTGGCTGCAGTAGAGAACATGGGTAAATCCTCTACAAAATGGAAAGCCTACACGTCTCGCGTAAACAAGCAGAATCACGCGGTTAGGCGCTCGGACGTCTGTCACTTAATATCCTCCCATATGTCGCAGATTGTTTTTCATATAGTGTAATTTGGACTGTGGACATTTTTTGTTATTTACCTGGCTGTTCTTCTGATGGATTGGGCTCTCTAGCACTCTGCAATGTGTTTTGCTAGGAAGAGATAATAAGTGCAAATTGTCTGTCAGTGTGCTACAAAACTATAGAATATCATTACGTTTTAAAAAATCAAGTGTCTGGTTTTTTAGCTGGTATGTTTTTTTCCTTCTCTAAATGCCTTTGTAGGCATCATATAATCTCTTTGCAGCTCAGTTGTACAGAACACACTATGGCCTGTGTTCACCATCTGCAGAGTTGGTAAATGCATACTTGAGAAATGCTGGATCCTTTTGTAATTACCACCAGCATCTTACGGTGAACAATCCTCACTGCTGGCACTGGGTGACGCTGAAAGATGAATCTGTCCATATTACCATTGTTGCAGCAACTGCTAAAACAGCCTAGCTAACGTGAGCTACATTCCCCACACTTCAGTTAATGGACTGAAAAATTATCTGGAATATTAATCGAAATATGCAATCTGATTGGATTTGAAATTTAACAGACGTTCCGGATGTTTCTTGGTTGGATCAATATATAGATATCGTTTAGAGAATAATCAGAGGAAAGTTGTTGAAAAGAAATGTATTTCTTACCTTTTGCCTAAAGTCAAACCTTTTTTTTTTTTTTAGATAGCATCAATATTTTTCACTGCATTTTTTGTCTCCCATTTATACCTACTTTTCTTAATTAACTTTGAACATCAGTTTACCTACATGGAAACAAGTATAAGATTAATTCAGACACTGATTTTAATGGTATTTGCCTGTTAAATTATCTACTATCATTACTACTACTACTGCTGCTGCTGTTGCTGCTGCTGCCACTTTAGCTGCCACTGCTACTAGTGGTAGGTCTACTATTGCTACTGCTACTGGTACATATACTAATACTACTGCTACTGGTACATATACTACTATTACTGGTACTGGTACTGGTACATATACTACTACTACTACTGGTACTGGTACTGGCACATATACTACTATTACTGCTACTGGTACATATACTACTACAACTACTGCTACTGGTGCATATACTAATATTACTGCTACTGGTACTGGTACATATTACTGCTACTGGTTCATATACTACTATTACTGCTACTGGAACATATACTATTACTACTGGTACTACTGGTAAATCTACTACTACTGCTGCTACTGGTACATATACTACTACTACTACTACTGATAGTGGTACAAATACTACCATTACTGCTACTAGTACTGGTACATATACTACTATTACTGCTACTGGTACTACTGGTAAATCTACTGCTATTACTGCTACTGGTACTACTGGTAAATTTACTACTACTGCTACTGGTACATATACTACTACTACTACTACTGCTACTGGTACATCTAATACCATTACTGCTACTGGTACTACTGGTAAATCTACTGCTATTACTGCTACAGGTTCATATACTACTACTACTACTGCTACTGGTACATAGTACATATACTACTATTACTGCTACTGGTACTACTGGTAAATTTACTACTACTACTGCTACTGGTACAAATACTACTACTACTATTGCTACTGGTACATATACTACTACTACTGCTACTGGTACTACTGGTAAATGTACTACTGCTACTGGTACATCTAATACCATTACTGCTACTGGTACTGGTACATATACTACTATTACTGCTACTGGTACTACTGGTAAATCAACTGCTATTACTGCTACTGGTACATATACTACTATTACTGCTACCGGTACATATACTACTATTACTGCTACTGGTACATATACTACTGCTACTGGTACTACTGGTAAATTTACTACTACTGCTGCTACTGGTACATATACTACTACTACTGCTGCCTATACTGCTGTTGCTACTATCATCTTTACTATTACTTCTGGCTATTAATTAACTGAACTGTATCAGCTCTGTGTGACTAGGGTGTGATTTTATGGTATTTCAGAGTGGCTCTGATTGAAGGGTATGTGAGGAATGAAAGAGGATGCAAATTAGATGAATATGTGGAATCCTAAATAATTGTGTGAGCGGCGTCCCTGTTTGGATATTTGTATTCTGGGAGACTTTTGAATGTTGTCCTGCGAGAGACGTGAGCTCTCTTTACCTTAAGCTCTGTATAAGCATGTCCAGATCCATTTGGGAGGGAGATCGCTGGAGCCAATCTGGGTCTCTCCATTTGGCTTTAATCAAAAACATGAACAAGGGAGAAGCAACCACTGTTTCTGGTCCTAGACTTGTCGACTGTCGGTGCATGTATATGGGTATGTCCTGTGACACCAGCCGGGCTGAGAAAATACAGTTTTCTCGGCTCTGACAGCGGGCTGAGCACCTTGTTAACAACAGTCTCACACAGTCTCAGCATATTTTTCTGGTCTGCCTCTCACCACTTATAGCAGTGCTGTCCCTTGGAGAGCCATTGTTTAGCTTTTTATCTACATCTGTTTGAGACTTTTGAGTCTCCATATTGTGGCTCGGTATAAGTCCGGAGCGAACATCTGATTATGGTGAGACTGTCACTAAAGGAATAGGAGCAGCCCTCTGAGACCCCAAAAAAGCCAGGGAACAATCTGCCTGCAGGCGGTATGGGAAAGTGGAAGATAGCCCTGTGAGGTGCCTAGGCAGAGGCTGTCAGCTAAGTGGCAAGGGGAGCTCGGTGAAGGCATAATGCTCAGGGAAAGTGGCTGTGCTAAGGAAACACATTGAAAGTAATACACTGCTGAAAAGGAAAAGGTATTGAAAAGGAAAATGCAAGCCGACAGTTGCATTAGGGAAATCTACCGTTGATCAAGCATTACTGCTCTAATCCCTGTAATAAAGGAGGTAACAGCTTCACCCCTTTAACTCATAAGGACTCATTTTCATTAATACATAATTTCTTTGCAATCGAATTTCATCAGTTTTTTTTCCCTTTCTGATAAGCCTTTATCCCAGTCAAGATTATTTCAATTGTTTCAGTAGTATATTGTCTTTATTGGAAAGCTTCTTATGTGAATGCATGAAACCACGTCTATATATCTATATATATATATTCTATGTTAGGAATAAAACAAAGGCCTTGAACTCCAGTACTACAGATGATAAAGACCGCCACCCTCCGAAACAGCCCTAGCAAAAAATGAATTAACATGGTGAAGAAGACAGTGCTTGGAGAGCTTGAGGCTTGGCAAAACAGACTCCCATGGAAATTGTTAGAAATAGGAGCCAATTGATTCAAATAGGACTGTTAGAAACATTGTCCTCTCAGTCTTCAACTCCCTACCTCTTCCTAGATCTCTTTCAGTGTTCTTATTAACATAACTTCTTATTAACCTTCAGTGCAAATCTCACCACCCTAAGACCACACTCAGGCCTTCAGCACCAAACCCACCATCCTGTGACAGTCAGTGGCCTTCTACACAAACACTCAGCATAGTGAGACTACCCTCAGGCTTTTAACACAAACACCCAGCACAGTGAGACCAAAGCTAGGGCTTTCTACACAAACACAGAGCACAGAGAGACCACACTCAGGTTTTCAACACAAGCACCCAGCACAGAGAGACCACACTTACAGCCTTCTACACAAACACCCATCACACGAGAACACATTCAAGGATTTTTACATGAACACCCAGCACAGCAAGGGGTTAATTGTCTGACATGGAGCTTTGAGTCTATTTAAACTCTCTGCACACAGACAGAACACTGCACTGTGATATATACTGGAGTCTTTTTCCCCACCCAGCTTATGTCTAGGAGGCTTTCACTGTTTCTTTGTTCATGTCTCCCATAGTTACCCTACTGAAAAGCCCCACTGATCAGAGTGCAATTCCAGTAACTTAATTTGGGCACCACCATTGCATGCCTTTACTTATTCACTGGCAACGGGCAGTGAGAGCTGCCCTCCCAATACGTTATGCCACTGTTTAGACACAGCGTGTGATCACTAGACTCTGAGGTGTGCTTGGTCATGTGGTGAGGTAGGGGTGAGGGTTGTTACTGGGGGTCTGTGCTGGGGTGGAAGAGCCAAATTAAGCTGGAATGGTCATGTGAAAAGTCCTGGCAGATAACTAACATCATCTGGTGACCCGCTCAATTCCCCAGCAGATGCAGATGAGGCGTTTGGCTTTGTTCAGTCACGGAGGTTATGCAGAGCAAAGGGCTCTCGTATTTGTCTGTAAAATATTCATTCATCTGACCGGCTTCCCAGAACTGCCAGAGTATAAAACCCACCTGCATTCAGCATGGAGAGGCGGCAATTGCTACATAGTTTTAATACAATTTTTGCCTTGTGCCATACACCAGTAAAACCAATGGCCTTTCAGAGAGAAGATGCTACATAACTTTGAATAAGAATTGGGAGGATTGTTGGAGGCTAAGAATGTGTTTAAAAATGTTTAATTCATATGTACATTAATGAATGAGCTGTGAGACACTACAGCCCATGCTGTTACTGAACAACAGAGGAAGAATTTAACTGGTGCCTGTGTTCGACAGAGGTGGTATAGATAAAGTACACGTGCAGTGTGTTTCAGGAGATAGACGATTGGTGAGTGTGTTCACTGCTTCACCAAAACAATTGTGACCACATTATTTAAGGTCTACTTCGGTGCACCTGGTTCACTATGAGCACCTGAGTTTCAAACGTGCTCTCTCTGGCAAAGGATGGTGGAACTTATCAACACCCACACTGCAGGACTGGGTAGGTGCAGAAAAATCCCCCACGCAGGTCTGGTGACTTATTAATGAAAAGTACCCCAAATCTCCACACCCTGAATACTGTTCGGTGGCAACAGAGCTGCCTGATTCACCAGATATCTGTCACCTACTCCAGCCCTGCTTTTCCTCCTTGGTGTCTGGAGGAATAAACCACAATCAGCTTGGCTGTGTTGGCCATTGAAGGAGATTATTACTAGTTCTGTATTAATCCGTCACTATGTTTGTGTATGTTGCACATTTATTGTACACGAGGGATCCACAGGGAGCAATGACAGGAGGCTGATTTGTGCTCTTTAGCAAATCTATAAGTAACTACTGCAGTCCTAGTGAGCAGGTGAATACTTCACAGATGAGAAAGTTCCAGATGTGACCAGAGGCAGCAGTGTTGAGCTTTCCTCAGGTTGCACTACCTGGTTCTTTATCATCACCCCGTGATAGCAGTTATCCGTTTAAATTATTTTGCATCACTGGGTAAAGGATTCTGCTGAGCATCTACACTACCTCACGGAAGTATTCATTCCCTTTCAATCTATCCCGTTTTGCATGATACAGTTTCCATTTCTCAGTGATGACCATGCCCAATGGGGTCTTCAGTAACTGTATACGGCTGACCCCTGATCCATCTCTGAGGGCTTCTTTCTTCATGGTCAAATCTTTTCTTAAACTGGACTGAGGACCCTTAAAAAGTCAAGAGCATTTGTCCTAGAAAAAACACTCTTATGTGCACACAGAGTCTTATTGCACACAGACTCTTATTGTACACAGTCTTATTGCACACATTTGTCAACATCATTTTCTGAACCTTTCTGAATTAATTTTGGTTTAATACTTACGCATTCTAGACATCTGTTTTTTTTCAATTCATAATTAATTAACAATAAATATATTTTTGCTTTTTAAAGTAATTATTTATTGTGTAAATGGTATATTAAGATATTAAGTCCTATTTAAATCATGGTTACAAGCTCTGTGGCAATATGAGGTGAACTCTTTGCAAGAGTTTAGCAAGGCACTGTCAGTATATATAAAGAGTGAATAGAGTATGGATTGTGGATGTGAATGAGCTAAGGGAGTTCTATGATTGGTGCCTTAGACAGGCAGCCGAGTGGGACTGGCAAATGTAATGGAACCAAAGCCAGGAGCAAAGTTTTGTCTTCTGTGCATTGAAACACATAAACCCACACTTAATCCTCGGAGAAGCCCAAAATACTGCTCTTCAGTATTGTGGCTTCCAGGCTTTCCAGAACCACTGAAGCCAACTATCTCCGTTAGTGCCCCCCGGGGGACGTGTGCATACCAGCGGCCAGCGGCCGCCCCCGGGGGAAATAGCCTACATTAGCATACACTGATGCAGGCAGCTTCCAGGGAAGCTCTCTGGGCCATTAAAAGGTAATGTTGGGGACAGGGAGAGGCCTGGTTAACATAATGGTTTACCGTATATGTCTGGGAAGGGCACAAGTAGAAGCACTGGAAAATTCTCCAGTTCGACCAATGCACACTTGTGTGAGGGGGTTTCATTTCCTTTACAGACAAGACTGAGGCTTATTTATGAGATGTTGATGAGTACCTTAAGGAGGGCAATGCTCTTATGACCCTGAGGAACATTCAGTTACATACTTCATAGTTCTCAGTAAGGTTTAACAGGACTTTAGCACACTCGTGTTGAGATTACTGTATGGAAAAAAAAACATCACAGTCCTTTGATTGTCATTGCATGTTTTTGAATCCCAATTTAAGAATATTTTTCCTTTTTCTTTAATAAATTATTATGCAAAGAAGAGGGGAAAGATGGAGGTCCTGTTGGGATTTCATAGTGCCACTTATCAGTAGTAGTATCGACAGCTGTTTCTTCCAGTTCAAATGCTAAGTGTACATGGCTATTAGGATCAAGAGTCTGGGGTGTTACAAATACACAAACCTGCTTAAACAACTGTACATGACAGTATTGTTGCATTTAGTAAAGGTGGGAAGTCTTCTATCATTTTCGATGAATAAAACACAGTATTTCTATTTGCCATTTCATTTGATGTAATTGGAACGGCAGTTTTGTCATACAAATTCAAGATAAAGTGTACCGAAACCAGCACACATTCAGTTCCACTTCCAGACTTAATATCTGCAGAGATACATCTACATCTTAAATTTTTTTAATAAATAACCCGAAACATGCCGTTCGAAAAAAAAAGAATGGATTGGTTAATGGATAATGCAATAGCAGTTGACGTAAATCTGCGGTTCAGTTTGGGTTCCTTCATTCCTTCATTTAAACCTGTTCAGAGCGTCATGGGAGAAACTGCGATGGCTTCCTTTCTGCCTCTAGGCTGTTGTGAAATGAATGGTTTCATTTTGCAACATTATGTGTTTATGCTGCATTAGACAGGATTATTCCTGCACTGCTTTGATGTCATATAAAAATTCCTCACGTTCAAGAATTGTTGTAAGGGCGCCTGTGTAAAATGACATTTTTGTCATATATCCATCGGTACAAAATTTCTGAACTCGTTATTCCTAGCTTTCAGGGACATTCATAGCTTCCTGCCGTAAAAGTAGATTGTTATTCTGTTAACAAATTTGACAAAGATGATATTTTTATCTCTATGATGTTATACAATACTTGGTGTATTTATATATGTTGTGTCACAAAGAAGGGGAATCATGAACAAGATATAAATACCAATATTCAGGAATATGCATTTAAACACTGCATGTTTTTTTGTTGTTGTAATAGCTGTTTAACTACCACATGCTTTTCTACCTTTCAGCATGTTATGTTGAGCTTTTCAACCAATTATTAGGAACAATCTTTATGGTAGTGAGGTGACTTGCCATGTCTTCTATCTAGCTATCAGTTATTTTCATTACAGGAGTAATGTTAGCTAACAGGAGCAAAGTGAAAGAAAGAAAAAAATCACACTTGAGACACAGCTTTCTTGAGACATGTTGCCTATTAAATTAATTTGCTAAACAGTCTCTTGGCAGTTAACATGATGCATGAACTGCAGTATCCTCTCAGTCCCGTACAAGTACACGCACAAAATGATAAACAGGGACTTTGCAGATGTTTGTAATCAACTGTCTTTTTTATCGGCATGAGGCTGAGTAGGAGGTTAGTTTGTTGGTCCTTTGTTGCTGTGTTATTTAGGAGAGCTGATGCTAGGATCCTTGTACAGATTTTTCTCTCCTTCTTCAGGCTCCTGGCTCTGCTGGAGGCGTGCGTAGGTAGGTATTTGGAGGTAGGGAGTGAGTACTGAGCAGTAAAGATGCAATGGAAGCTGGTGAGAAGAGAGGAATTATCACTGGCTGCTGTGGCAACCAAGGACTCCAAACGTGTTCTGTTGATATAATTTAAGTCGAGGTATTGTGCTCCTTACCAGGTTCAGACAAGATTACCATTGGGCCTTGAACATGGTTACATTTGTTTTGAGCGCTAACCCAATTTAACCCATAATACATTTAGTCGATACAGAAATAGGATACATGTTATGTAAACATATCTTTGTCTCAATTTTATTACATTTGCTTTTTCCTGGCAGAATAATAGGCTGCTGCCGTAATTCAAACCCACTCTGGAACAGATACAACTCCCACTAAACAGAGGCTTCCAGCTGCAGTTCCTGTTGAATTACTTTGCTAGGTTTATAAGCATTGTGTCTGTTCTTTATATTATATATTCTTTTTGTACTTCTTTTGTGAAAATGTAATGTGTATGTGTTGGTTTTTAAAGGCAGCTGTATGCAGCTATATAACCCCATAGCCATTACCATTGTAGGAATTTCAGTACTTCTGTATGAAATGAAGCAGGACCAAGGCATTAACAACATGTATGTATTGCGACAGGGAATATGGCTGTAATATTTAAACCGTTTCACTTATTGTATCATAATGTATTATTTAGAAGTTCCGAAGATGCCCTCAGCAGATCCAAGGGGACTTGAAATTTTATGCTTCACCCATTTACCTTGACAATTACTACAGCTTCTCAGACACACGTTACGACAGTAAGCCCTCTGCTGTGACTTTAGTTTAAACCCACCCTTGCATACAGAAAAAGCTGGCTTTCAATGTCCTTTTGCTAGAAAACAATTAACAGTTAAATATCACCATAAAACAACAACTAACAGGGTGCACAGACCAGGCATAATAAATATAGTTTTCCACTTAAATTTAGTTTATTTGTATTTAATGTACATTTTTAAATGTATTTTAATGTATATTATGTATTTGGTTCAGTTCAACATGTTACAAAGCGGAACCAGCTCATCTTTAGATTGCTTAGGTAAGATTACATCATATTCCATTCATGCATGTCATTAACAAAAATGCGTATTAGGATTAGGGGCATAATTTATAACTACCAGTCTTTGTTCAAGTTACAACCTCTGACAAGTGAAACGATTAGCTTGTTGAGCTAAAGACCCAAGTCCCAAGCTCATGGAACCAGTCGTTCTGTAGTCTCTACCTCAGGGATGACTTCACTTTCTGTAGCAAACATGTATTTCAGGGAAATGTTAGGGAACCTTAAGTAAAGTACATTTCCTGTCAAATGTTTCCTTTTGATTTCCTGTTGTTATAAAGCATTTCTCTAGTTGGATTTGCTTAATTTATGTTTATCAATAATTATTGATCTAAAATTATTAACGTTACCACATCTAAAATTAGATGCATTTCATTATAAAAAAAAATTTTATTGTGTGAATTATTAAAATTTAGACAAAAATAAATATTTTTAAAATTAAAATTAACAACAAATATAATTCTAAAAAAATTTTTTAATGTGGAAGATTTCATTCAACATTTTTCATACAATGATTATCTATATATTATATTGAGATAATAACACAAATTGAACACCATAACAAGGTTCAACATCGACAATGAAGACTATTCTGTGTATGGTCGGTTTTGGGTATTTGTTGTTATAATCCTAAATAAGTGCATGACAGGAACTTCATAACTTCATAGTAAAACACCTGTCTTCTGTATATGAAATTACAGGAAGCCTGTTTTCATGAGAGTGAGATACACTATGGCTCCATTTACAGTGCATTTCTGTCACTGCACCTTGATGATAAACCCATGGCAGCCTGGGCTTTACATCTTCATATAGTCTTTAACCAAAATAGGCTAATTGGGTCCATAAACAGGTCCATTGCCTTTGACACGGGAGACCGGGTTTCGCTTTTTGTCGTGGCTGGAACCCTGGGACATTGTGTTAATGTTGAAAATGTGCGACACAAACATGTCAGGCATATCTACAGTGGAGAGATGGAAGACCAGTGCGAGGATACGCGGTAACTACTGGGTGGAGGGCAGTGCAGCGATCCTGAAGCCTGAAGCTAAGAAGCCTGGACATTTTAGTGATTACTGGGGTTCGAGTCACGCTGTAGCCAGTATCCCCTGGACATTACAATGCTATTTCCTGGATTCGATTTTTGTTTTGTATATATTTTATATATAAGTATATATTGCTCATCATCCTCGTCACTAAAGCCAAGCTCATCTTTTCTTTCCTCTGGAGGAATTGTTTGATCTGGCTTTCTCTTTCTTCTCTTTTTAAGTAAAACTCTGAGGTTTTCAGTGTTGGAACCTAGCGAACACATTGCAGTGTAAAACAATTGTAAACCTTACAGCTAGAAAAATGATATCTTGCATTTGAATGCTACTATATTAAACTGTGTCAACAATGCTTCAAGGTCACAAATCCATAATGTTACATTTAGGAGAATTACCTATTTTCATTTTATTTTATTATATTTTACCTATTTTTTTTAGTTATGGAAATCGTTATGTACCTAACCAAAATAAATAAATAAAATCTGTTTAAATCAATTTTTTCTTCCAGGAAAAAAAAAAACATTACAGCAGTATTTGGTAAATTATCCTCAGCTATCAAACTAGACCCTCAGGGCCATGTGCTGAAACACCTGACAGCAAAGGCCTCTGTGGTTGGTTTATTTAGACTGTTACCTGAAAGGATCAGCATGCAGTTACAGAACTATGGGTTTTTGATTTAAGCAGCTCAACTTTACGTTAAAATATGCAATAGAGGATTAATGACGTAATTATTTTGCTTCGTAGATGCATACTAACTTTCATTCCATAGGGTTTACTCTTTTGTTCAATGGAATATTCCTGGAAACAATTCATGCTAAATAATAATATAATAATAATCATGTTCAAGGCTACTTTTAATCAGATTTTTTTTGCGTTCTCTATTTACGCTAAGTGAAACTCTGCATTCTGAGAACAGTTTTCTTACAATTCCTCATGGTTAGGCAAAGTACAGTATGGCATTGAATGAAAAAGATCATGTCATGGAATTCTCTGCAAAACAAAATGAAACAGCTCATTCTTGAAACAATAAATTAATTCAAGGCCATGATAGATGATTTTATGGACAATGCATGCACTTGTTTATTATTTTATGTTGCACAGAGAATTGCCAGACAGTTTCTTACTTTTATATGCATTTCACTTACATATATCTCAACTATTGTTTTTTTAAACTATGCTTACAAGTTTTGGTGTTTTAAGTGTTTTCATTGGTCTCTCTTGTAAAAGAGATGTTTATATCGAGATAAACTGGTTCAGTTAAGAGTAAAATTAAGAAATGGTCACGTCCATCTGCTACCAATTGCATGCTCAATTTTAAGCAGCTGGGTAATATATTTCAAAATGTGTATATTATAGGACACCTACATTAACCAGTATTTATTCAATTTGGTTTTGGAGTTTTTCGGTTGTTTCGGGGTTATACATGCTATTATTAAATAACTAAAGTGTTAACAAGGTAGCAAGTCGGTATAGTTGTGTTCGAGTTTGGGACACATGCCTTGTCCTGTTGTCTTTGTTGGGTACTGGAGAGAAAGTTTTTTTGAATGTTCAATTACATCAAAAATAAAACTATGACATTTAGCAGCCTTACTGCAGACCTCCTGAGTGGCTCAGTCAATAATAGTCCTTATCTGAGTGCAGACAGAGCCCTATGGGCTGGAGTTCTCTGTCATTGTGGCTGGGAGAGCACAGTGATGGCACACAATTGGCAGAGCTCCTGGGGTGGGTTAAGTTGGCAGGGTTTCTATAGGCTCATCTTAATCAACCATCTCCCACTGGGTTCCTGGAGACTGCAGGCTTGCTGTACCACTGAGCCTCTCCTCCAATCACAGCTGAAACTCTGGTGCAGGCTGTGTGGCCAGCAGGATAGAAAAAGAGACGGGTGGCTAGATAAAATGCCATTAAATCTTATATTGTGATTCTGGCTCTTGATAATATAGATAGCTGTTAGCATATGTGCAATGGCGAACATGGGAATTATCATGATATGTAGAAAAAACTGGATCGTCCAGATATTTTTTATATGGAGTACCTGTCCTTCAGAATTCCTTCACTTTTGACTTGTTGACTATGCAGTGAAGAGAAAAAAAAAGCTTATCAGTCATAATAGCTGCAAGCATTTTTGGAAAGATATGGACAGTTTATACTAAACGTTGTGTGCAGAATCCGATCAGTTTTCTTCATTTGAGAAATTATGAATAGCTGTCACGAATCCTGGGGAATTCGTGTGAACTACTAGCTAAAATGTCAGATTATCTGAAATACTACACCGTACATGAGCTGAATCATTTCTGGATTTAATTACTCATTTCAAAGACCTAACTTGAGTTATAGATCAATGCAAAATTAGGTCATACTTCTGTTTTATATATGCAGTACAAACCTTTTCTAGCCCTCCTATAACCTTCCTATAATGGAAGGTACAAACATTTTAGAAGACGTTTGGGTGGCTATATGTATCTTGTAAATGTATTTTGCCCACAGTGTTAAAACTGTTGAAATATAATAATTATTGAAAGAGAACAGGTGGTCAGCCATTTCAAATTTATATTTGCTCCTTTAATCAGGAGGGACAGAGCTAAGTGTAAAGTGTAAACTTCCTCTAGAAATGTACTTAAAAATCATTACCAATGATTTAACAAACAAGAATGTATTGTGGAGTGTGGCCACGTATCCTGTTGAGAACCGCATTTTACTTCCATTAGGTAAAAGATTAGTGAAGATGGGGCACTGCTACCCATCTATAGTTGACAGAGGTGCGCTGAATAAACAAGTATTTATGTTTGTGTATGTGTATGTGTGCACGTGTTTGAGTGTATGTGTGTGAGTGTGTTTGTGTGTGTGTGTGAGAATGTATGTATGAATATGTATGCATGTGTGTGTATGTGTGTGTTTGTGTGTGTTTGTATGCTTCTGTCTTTGGAAGAGGAAGCCCGGGCAACAGATCTTGCTGTGGTTATTTCATTTCTATCATTAACTCTCTATCTACTTGATTTTGCACCTAATTGTTTTTCTTGACAGTTATTTATCAAATAATGTTCTGGATAACGGTCATATTTAGTTCACTTTTATATCATAATGACATGCTATAGACATCTTTGAAGAGAGTTCAAAAATAAAAGTTAAATAAAGCATCAAAGTTTATATCAATTACATTTAATTAAGTCAAAATACAACTGAAGTGCTTATATGGACATGGAGGTATTTAACTGAGCTAACAGTTAATGCCGGCTTTGCTATTGTTTTCTTTAGCAATAATATTTTTTATTAAACAGGATATTCTCCAAACAGTATATTCTTAAACCTGAATACACTAGGTGATAACACCAAAGAAGTGTGAAATGAGTGAAAATGTAAGTGCAGTTGAGCAGTGTTGGTTCTCCCTTGGTGTTGAACAGGCTATGCCCGGGCTCTGGAGGTGACTGTCAGCCAGAGCAGTGTCCAGGTGGCCCGGGGACAGACAGCTGTGCTGCCCTGCACCTTCACCACCAGTGCTGCCCTCAACAACCTCAACATCATCTGGATGGTCACGCCTCTGTCCAACGCCAACCAGCCAGAGCAGGTATGGTCCACACGGTGCTTTGTTTGATCTGCAGACAATCGACACATAACATTTTTTGCAATAAAGCGAATTCAGGGCTTAACCTGCCTCATGGCAGACTCCACACACAAGGTTCATGAAGGCTGTCTATGTGGTTTACATTTTTCCTCTTCTGTTATTGGTGTACCCCCGGGGATCAATTAGCCATTCTGCAGGCACGCCAGGAAACCTAGCAGCCACTGTAAAAAGTTGTAGTTCTCTTGTAATTCTTCCCTAAAATAACTTTCCCCAGTGTATTTCAATGGCAGAGTTGGTATTGTTCCTGGCTAATCTAACAAAGTGAGCATGCTCTATGGGCAGAGGGGTGCCTTTGGATTCCACTTTACCCCATCCTTTTACCCACGAGTTTGTTTTCTCATTTTACCCCATATCTTCACCTACCAGTCTGTTTTCCCATTTTACCCCATCCTTTTACCAACCAGTCTGTTTTCTCATTTTACTACATCCCTTCACCAACCAGTCTGTTTTCCCATTTTACCCCGTCACATTAATAAGTAAATAAGTAACTGCACCTCTTCCTTTTTTTCTCTGT
>JAOVYW010000037.1:4898692-4909382 GCA_025775045.1 Hiodon tergisus | reverse complement strand
ACAATATTTAGCCAGAGATAGGGCACTCTGGTGACATGTTTTAATGCACAGATTTTTGTATTGTAATTTTTGACAGTGTAACCAGCTGAGATTTTTTCCCCTCACTTTAAGAAAGAAATTTCAGTGATGATTACTCCACCTCAATTTTCTCCAGTAATTATCTTTATAGGTTAATATAGTTTTGAAATTATTTAAGCAATAGAAGTCTTTATTTAAAAAAGAAGAAGTAATTTAAAGGACAGTGGTCTTTTTTGTAAAGCGAACACAATGTTTGGTTATTTATTTCAGTAACGTAGCTTTCATTTTAATGTAAATTTCAGTTCGCTAAGTCGATACCTTGTGGCTCATCCTTGGTTTGACACGGGATATTGCTTGTTGAAAAGATAGTTTGATCTAATTCTTAAAGTAGAGAATTTAAACCCTGAAGGGACTCCGGGTTTGTTTTGATCATGTCCGAGAGATTTGTAGGTCACTGAGATTTGCTTCATGCGTAATTGGGCTTGGAATTTGCAGGACTAGAGATTTCTTGCACCGAACAGCACCCTATGATGACCAAGTTTTGGGACATACTCATCTACCTAGCAGGGCGGTGTCTATGGTCACTCTGAACGCTGAACCTTGTGGTATTCTATTAGCAGACACATGGTAAGGAAGTCAACACTTCCGGATTCTAAAACATAAAAATATATATTGTGGATATAAATGTCATTTCATTTTATTAAAATAGTTTTACTGTACTCTTGACTCAGTCACTTAGAAATGCAGTTTAAGAGCATGCAGTCTGAATGCCATCAGACAGGGGTGATCAGCAAATGTTCATAACATCACTCTATCCTGCAGTCTCCAGTGACTCTTAGGCTAACACAGACAAAAACGTTGAAACATCTGACGTTGATTAAACCCAGGTACAGCAGCTGGTCACCTCGGTTCCCAGTCAGAGGAGACAAGGACATGGCGTTGCAAGCCATTGGGATTCTTGGGCGACCTCCTGTGCAGAGGGAATCTTGGCCGTCAGTGTTTGGTATGTGACCATGTTCACCTGGATACTGCGTAGTGAGTAAGCGACTAGAAGCGCACATGTATAGCTAAGGGTGAAGAAATGACACCCTCAGGAAGCCTAATCTCAGCAGGAGTAACCTGCACCTTCCCAAAAAGAGCCTGTGTTCTCTGAAGCAACGGCCCTCCCTGTGAATTCCCCATTATCTCCCAGTTGTCTAGCCACAAGGCTGTCCTGGATGTGATTTAGCCAAATGATTCCTCTCCCCGTGACTACCACACTTATGTTCTCCTTAAGCCTGCTAAGGGCTTGTGAAAAATAAAAGTGATTTGAAAACAGCAACATTTGGATCCCGTTACAGCTGAAGGCTTGCCTATTTATCTACCTACGAGGGTGGAAAGGAACTGAAAACATTTCAATTAGCGTACACTAAACACGTCTACAACTGGGAACAACCTTCATAGAGTTGGCTTGCTTTTGTAAGTCTTTAACATTTCTGTTGAGTGGGTTGTCTTTGAAATAGTGCCAAGCAATCCAGTTGTCGCCTTTTAGGTGTTTTTATTTTTGCAATGTATAAATCTGGCTGGTTCAACAAGGCCAACGAGAAGCTTTTTGAAATGGCCCACTTTATCAGAGACAATGGGGAGATTTATTTCTCCTCAGATTCAAGATGAATAGAAACCTGATGTTCAGAAAGCACTTGTTTATGTTTGTGTTTATTTTATGGCTTTTTCTGTGCTGGTTCTGATCAAAGAGAGATACTGCAATTAGGACTCTCATATTGCACCCAGGCACTTAAATTCCCATTTTTATTCTCATAGACAGCACTGTCTCAGTGTAAAATGCCATGCAAATATCTTTAAATGTTTCAGAAATTGTGATGCTTATCATTCCCTCTTTATTTCCCCTTTTCTCACGATATGGTGTCCTAATGAAAGCATGTTTATGTTTAATACCTTATGTTGTGCCAATGCCTCACGCATGGTTAACTCCTCATAAAGTGGGATTATCCAAACACAACAACAGGGTTAAATCTCTTTGCCCTGTCGGTGAAATAAGAGTATTTTATACTAGGGCACCCCCTAGTGGCAAGAAGTGTGAGACACAAAGATTGACTGATTCTGATTAACACTGCCTCATCAGCTAGCATTGTGTGAATGTTTTATATTTGCTTCCCCAGGGTACAATTATTGGTTGGTTGATAATAATCTTTGGTCCACTGTTATGTCATTCTGTTTCAACAGGTGATCATCTACCAGGGTGGCCAAGTTTTCAGTTTAGCCAACCACCTGAATGGGCGGGTGGGGTTTGTGGCCACCATGCCCAGCACAAGTGCCTCAGTCTTCATCAACAACACGCAGCTCTCTGACACAGGGACCTACCAGTGCCTGGTCAACAACCTGCCTGACCGAGGGGGCCGCAACATCGGAGTAATTGGCCTGACTGTGCTCGGTGAGGGAAACACATCACTTCTCGCTTCTCCTTTACTAATGAGCAATGTAACATTTATGGAATTAAAGTCTTACTTGCCACAAGTGTCCCTGAAAATGCAACAAAGAGAGTGTTTTTTTACTGACAATGATATGTCTTTGGACATTGCTTACGCACACACACACACACACACACATATATATATATATAACATTTCCAGTATCTCAGAAACTTGCGCAATGGTGTAATGGTGTTTAGGGTTTACCGAGGATGGTGCGACCAACATCCAGTCAGCCACAGTCCTGTTGATAAAAACAGCTTGTTGATGAGAGAGGCTGAAGGAGAATGGCCAGAACTCTGCAAGCCAACATGCCACAACCAAAAAAATAACAGTGCAGTAGAACAATGGTGTGTGGAACGGTATCTCAGAACGCACAACTAACAGACGAACACTCCAGGTTCCAATGCTATCAGTTAAAAGTGGCTCCGGGAGCACGCGATCGCCAGGAGTGGACAATTGAGGTATGGAGAAAGCCAGGTCTGCTGCGTTGTGCAGATGGCAGGATTTGGCATAAGCAGCATAAATCGGAAGACCAATCCTGCCTGGTGTCAACAGTACAGGCTGGTGGTGTCATAGTGTGGGGAATGTTTTCCTGCCACATGTTAGGTCTCTTATTACTAACTAAACAATGCTTGACACAGTGTACCTGAACATTGTTGCTGACTAAGTGCATCCATTCCTGAATACAGTTTGACCTTCATGACATGGATGAATCAAGCAGGATGATGCTCCGTGTCACAAAGTACGCATTGGCTCAGAATGGTTCCAGGAACATAACAATTAGTTGAGTTTACTTGAGTGACCTGCGCAATCCCCAGACCTCAAACCCAATGGAGCATCTTTGGGAGGAGATGGAATAGATTGTTTGCAGCATGAATGTACCACTATCCAGTCTGCAGGGACTGCATGATGCCAACACATCAGCATAGACAATGATATGTCTTTGGACATTGCTTACGCACACACACACACACACACACATATATATATATATAACATTTCCAGTATCTCAGAAACTTGCGCAATGGTGTAATGGTGTTTAGGGTTTACCGAGGATGGTGCGACCAACATCCAGTCAGCCACAGTCCTGTTGATAAAAACAGCTTGTTGATGAGAGAGGCTGAAGGAGAATGGCCAGAACTCTGCAAGCCAACATGCCACAACCAAAAAAATAACAGTGCAGTAGAACAATGGTGTGTGGAACGGTATCTCAGAACGCACAACTAACAGACGAACACTCCAGGTTCCAATGCTATCAGTTAAAAGTGGCTCCGGGAGCACGCGATCGCCAGGAGTGGACAATTGAGGTATGGAGAAAGCCAGGTCTGCTGCGTTGTGCAGATGGCAGGATTTGGCATAAGCAGCATAAATCGGAAGACCAATCCTGCCTGGTGTCAACAGTACAGGCTGGTGGTGTCATAGTGTGGGGAATGTTTTCCTGCCACATGTTAGGTCTCTTATTACTAACTAAACAATGCTTGACACAGTGTACCTGAACATTGTTGCTGACTAAGTGCATCCATTCCTGAATACAGTTTGACCTTCATGACATGGATGAATCAAGCAGGATGATGCTCCGTGTCACAAAGTACGCATTGGCTCAGAATGGTTCCAGGAACATAACAATTAGTTGAGTTTACTTGAGTGACCTGCGCAATCCCCAGACCTCAAACCCAATGGAGCATCTTTGGGAGGAGATGGAATAGATTGTTTGCAGCATGAATGTACCACTATCCAGTCTGCAGGGACTGCATGATGCCAACACATCAGCATAGACCAACATCCCAAAGATTCTGACACCTTGTAGAATCCATGCCTCAAAGAATTCAGGCTGTTCTGGAGGCAAATGGGGGTCCCACCCGGTACTAGATGGGCATACCTAATAAACTGACAACTGGGTGCCTATGCTTAAGGTTCATCTCTAAGGGAAAACAAAACAATTTAAAATAGTGGGAAGTTAAATCAAATTATTTTAAATTGGTGAAATTATTTTTGTCTCACATCATTAACGCGACTAAGCGCTCAATATCAACCTTGTTTCAAGCACAAACAGATTGTTAGAATACTTCTGCTTAAAAATATATATATACGAAACAGCGCCAGGGCATTAAAAAAAGTAATAATAGAAACTGTGTGGCATTGATAGCTGAGTAGCATCCATGCAGTTTACATTCATCTTCAGAGTTACAAAAATCCTCCCTGCATGGTTGTGTTGCCGTAGAAGTGTAAACAGGTCAAAAGGTGAATCCCAGGTGACACTTTACCCCTTCTCTCCCAGTACCACCCTCCATCCCCTCATGTCGTGTCCAGGGCAGCCTGGACGTGGGTAGTGACATCATCCTGCTGTGTGGCTCTGAGGAGGGCATTCCCACGCCAACGTACTCCTGGGAGAAGCTGGAGTCTGTGCCCAGGCTGCCCCCTTCTGCCATGCAAGGTATAACACTGTTGACTGAAGGAGTGGCCTTTTGCCTCAAGCTAGCTCGTAAATTAAATGAGTCTGACTGTGTTCCATCGCCGATGAAAGTCTGCCCAGTCCTGTAGCTGTGTGTATGTCTATGTCATCCCCTCGCCTAGCCCTGTAGCTGTGTGTCTGTCTGTGTCATCCCCTCGCCTAGTCCTGTAGCTGTGTTTCTTATTGTCACCTAGTCCTGTAGCTGTCTGTCTGTCTGTGTCATCCCCTTTCCTAGTCCTGTAGCTGTGTTTCTACTTGTCTTCTAATCATGTAGCTGTGTGTCTGTCTGTGTCATCCCCTCGCCTAGTCCTGCAGCTGTGTGTCTGTCTGTGTCATCCCCTTTCCTAGTCCTGTAGCTGTGTTTCTACTAATCATCTAGTCATGTAGCTGTGTGTCTGTCTGTGTCATTCCCTCGCCTAGCCCTGTAGCTGTGTGTCTGTCAAAAGGCAAAGCTGAACTTGAAACGGAACTTTGAGTTATGATATTATCTCATATTTATCATGCGTGTCTTCTCCTTGTGTAACTCTGTACCTCTATGTGTCCTCACACCTTTCTGTAGCTGTGTGTCTTCTCATCACACAGTTCTGTAGCTCTATGTCTTCTTCTCACACAATTATGTTGCTGTGTGTTTTCTCTTGTGTAGTTCTGAAGCTCTGTGTCTTCTCCTCATGTAGTTCTGTAGCTCTGTGTCTTCTCCTCGTGTAGTTCTGTAGCTCTGTGTCTTCTCCTTGTGTAGTTCTGTAGCTCTGTGTCTTCTCCTTGTGTAGTTCTGTGATTGTGTCTTCTCCTTGTGTAGTTCTGTGTCTAAAATAAGCTGATCTGACAAATGATGATCAAGATCTTAATCAGGTCCACAAATGCATAGAGAGTACACATCATACAGATACATGACCTGCTATGTATGGTTCTATTTTTCTCCAGTACTTTTATACTAATATTTGTTGATGGGGTAAGTATTCACAATAAGAAGTGCACTGTTTTATCAAAAAGATATGTATGACAACAAATATTGTAAATATTTAAAGTTGAAACCATTGCCATGAATGCTTAGAAGATTTAATAATCCTCAGACTGGGGGCACGTTGATGTCCTTGGACACCTAAAGCACTGTCTGCATTATGAGAGTTCTCCGTGGTCGTATTGACCCAGGCTGGCTTGATTTGTCCCCAGATCAGATGCAGGGTACAGTGTCTCTGAGGAACATCAGTACAGCCAACTCTGGCCTGTACCAGTGCACAGCCTCCAACGCCATTGGCAAAAGCACGTGTCTGCTTAATCTGCAAGTCGTGGCACGTAAGTATATAGTAGTGTGTATGTGGGGTGGTGGGTGAATGCGGGGGTGGAGGGTCTGGTTGGCTGCCTGGGGCATGTGGTACAACAGTCCTCAAAGCAACCATGATTTATATCCAATACGTTCAATCATCTGCTGTTCTGTGAACTCGGAAAGGAATTATACTAACAACTAACATCTTAACACGGACTGGCCCAGACCATCGAGAGAAATGACTACCCATTGTTTCTGTGAAGTCACACAGGGCAGACATAATGGTAAAATCCAATAAACTCTGGCTAAACTCCCATTCCATATCTCTCGATTTTGAAAATCTCATTAAAGAAATATACTGTCTTGCTGGAAGCACAAACAATGTACTTTACATTGCATACAGGCACTGGCGAGACATGAATAAAAAATCAGATTAAATGAAATACAGATGGCAAGAAATATATAAAGAAAGGACTGTGTATTATAATTGCATTTTTTTTTTGTATTCAGTGCAGACTGTGTGTTAAGCAAGGCATGATGGCCAACTTAGAGAGAACAAATTAACCTCAGCCAGCATCATTGGATATCGTGCCTACCTGTTTATATACAGTGCCCTCCTATAATATTGGCACCCTTAAACCTTAAATGTGAGCTGAATAGGCTGTGAAAAAATTGTCTCTATTGTTTATCTTCTTGTTTATATTATTGTTAATATTTCATTAAAAATATTAACAATAATCAAACCCTTAATTGAAGTAAAATAATAAAAAAGTTCACCTGGGTCATTGGCAACACTTTAGTGGTAAATCATGACTTTCTTTTACACTGGGGTGTACAGTGCCGTGAAAAATTATTTGCTCCCTTCCTGATTTCTTAGTTTTTTGCATATTTGTCACACTTAAATGTTGCAGATCATCACATTTTTTAAATATTAGACAAAGATAACCCGAGGAAATACAAAATGCTAATTTTAAATGATGATTTCATTTATTAAGAGAAAAAAGCTATCCAAACCTACCTGGCCCTATGTGAGTAAGTAATTGCCCCCTAAACCTACTAACTGGTTGTGCCACCCTTGGCGGCAACAACTGGAATCAAGCGTTTGCGATAACTGGTCATGAGTCTTTCATATCGCTGTGGAGGAATTTTGGCCCACTCTTCTTTGCAAAATTGTTTTAATTCAGCCACATTGGAGGGTTTTCGAGCATGAACGGCCTGTTTAATGTCATGCCACAGCAATTCAATCGGATTTATGTCTGGACTTTGACTAGGCCACTCCAAAACCTTTTGTTGTTTTTTTTTGTTTTTTTTTGTTTTAGCCATTCAGAGGTGGAATTGCTGGTGTGTTTCGGATCATTGTCCTGCTGCATAACCCCAGTGTGTTTGAGCTTGAGGTCACAAACTGATGGCTGGACATTCTCCTTCAGGATTTTCTGGTAGAGAGCAGAATTCACGGTTCCATTTATAACAGCAAGTCGTTCAGGTCCTGAAGCTGCAAAGCAGCCCCAGACCATCACACTACCACCACCATGTTTGACTGTTGGTATGATGTTCTTTTTATGAAATGCTGTGTTAGTTTTACGCCAGATGTAACAGGACTCACACCTTCCAAAAACCTTTGTCTTGTCAGTCCACAGAATATTTGCCCAAACGTTTTGGGGATCATCAAGATGTTTTTTGGCAAATGTGAGATGAGCCTTTGTGTTCTTTTTGGTCAGCAGTGTCTTTCGCCTTGGAACTCTCCCTTGGATCCCATTTTTGTCCAGTCTCTTTCTTATGGTTGAATCATGAACACTGACCTTAACTAAGGCAAGCTAGGCCTGCAGTTCTTTAGATGCTGTTCTGGGTTCTTTTATGACCTTCTGGATGAGTCGTTGATGCTCTCTTAGAGTAATTTTGGTAGGCCAGCCTCTCCTGGGAAGGTTCACCACTGTTCCAAGTTTTCGCCATTTGTGGTTAAAGGCTCTCACCGTGGTTCGTTGGAGTCCCGAAGCCTAAGAAATGGCTTTGTAACATTTTCCAGACTGATACATGTCAATGACTTTGTTTCTCATCTGTTCTTGAATTTCTTTAGATCGAGGCATGATGTGTTGCTTTTTTAGATCTTTTAGTCTACTTCACTTTGTCAGACAGGTTCTATTTAAGTGATTTCTTGATTCAACAGGTCTAGCAGTAATCAGGCTTTGGTGCGGCTAGTGAAATTGAACTCAACTTTCCAAAAAATGTGGTTAATCACAGTTCATTCGTGATTTTCACATGGGGCCAGGTAGGTTTGGATAGATTTTTTCCCTTAATAAATGAAATCATCATTTAAAAACTGTATTTTGTATTTCCTCCGGTTATCTTTGTCTAACATAATAATTAGTTTGATGATCTTCCACATTTAAGTGTGACAAATATGCAAAAAACTAAGAAATCAGGAAGGGGGCAAATAATTTTTCACTGCACCATAAATATGGGGTCACTATGGGACAGACCCGAGAATACAGTAATAATGTGCGACAAAAGGTTGTTGAGCTGCAATATTCAGGAAATGGCTATAAGATAATAGCTCAATGGTTGAAAATTCAGATTTCCACTATCAGGGCAAAATTAAGAAGTTTAAAGCAGCTGTAGAGGTTAACAATCGGCCTAGAAGAGGAGGATGGCCATAGAATCTCCAAGGATCACAGCTGGAGAATTGCAGACATTAGTTGGGTCTTGGGTAAGAAAGTCTCCAAAACTACAATCAGACGCCACCTACCTATCCACAAGTTGTTTGTGTTGCCATAAAAAGAGCCTTTGCTGTCAACTCAAGCACCTTCAGTTTGCCCAAGGTTACCAGAGTTTTCAATGAGACTAAAAAAGAGCTTTTTGTATGCAAACACCAGAAGTAGGTTTTGTATAGACAGAAAGATAGCTAAGCATAAAAGTACCTCATCCCTGCTATAAAGTATGGTGGTGGATCTTTGATGTTGTGGAGCTGTTTTTCTTCCAAAAGGCCCTGGACAACCTATTAGGATATATCATTGACTCCATCAAGTACCAGCAGGTATTAAATCAAAACCTGACTGCCTCTGCCAGGAAGCTTAAACTGGGCTGCGGTTGGATCTTCCAACAGGACAATGATCCAAAGCACACCTCAAAATCAACACAAAAATGGATAACTGACCACATAATCAAGGTTTTGCCATGGTCATCCCAGTCCACTGACCTAAACCCCATAGAAAACGTTTGGGATGAGCTGAAGAGGAGAGTACATAAGCATGGACCTCTGAATCTGAAAGATCTGGTGAGATACTCTATGGAGGAATGGTCTCAGTGTTCTCTAACCTCATTACACATTATAGGAGAAGACTCGGAGCGGTTATCTTGGCAAAGGGAGGTTGCATAAAGTAATAAATGAAGGGGTGCTAATAAATGTGGCACGCATATATTTGAGAAATATATTATTTTTAAATGATAGAAATGTATTTTTTTGTTCAATTATTTTAATTAAAGGTTCGATTTTTGTTAATATTTTGTGTGAAAAATCAAGAGGATAAACAATAAGGACTTTTTTTTATGGCCTGTTTTGCTAACGAAGAAAGCCAGTTTAGGGGTTGATTTGTATGTTCATTTTTTTTTTCTAAATATATTTTCAGTGTTATTTAGTCTTATCCCGTCAATACGGATTAAGCTTCTTTCTCCAAAACAAAGCTAGCTGGTTGAAATATTTTTAAATTTCTTATGTAATGAGGTACACATATTTAAAAAACAATTTTTATTGCTTGATTTCTTGCTTTTTACCCGTTACACGTTGACTGTCTGCCAAGCTATCCGGTATTTAAACACAAAAAAATGTTTTGACTAATAAAACTTACTTAGATTAAAACATTTTTGGCCAGGAATATTCAATATTTTATGAGGAAGTTATGAGGAACTGTTATTTTTACCATGACAAAATGCCCTGGTCATTCTCTCTCAGTGAGCAAAATCTAGGTTTGGGTCTGGCATTTGTAGTGCTGATGGCCTGCACATAGAGATAATATGGATCGACTTCACATACAGACTACATCCATGTAATTAAATGTTTGAATAACACCACAGGTCCTCGTTTACTGTAGATTCTTCAACGATCAATGCCTGGCTTTGGAACATGCACTCATGGAGCTGTACATGTAAACTTGTTGCTGGCTATGTTGGGTGCCCTACTGTAGATATATACGTGTAAACTTGTTGCTGGCTATGGAGCGTACACTAATAATGATGTATGTGTAAACTTGTTGACCCCCTGTCTGCCTCTCCACGTCAGCCCAGCCCCAGAGCGTGGGTCTGATCGCAGGCACAGTGGCTACAGGCATCCTGGCAGTCATCATATGCTCCCTACTGGTGGTGGTCACACTCTTCTATTGGAAGAACAAGAACAAGTACGAAGACGATGAGATCCCCAACGAGATCAGGTGGGTCCACTGCCAGCGCTGCTTCTTAGGCCAAAGGTAACCTTTGTAACATCGGCGTCATGTT
>JAOVYW010000037.1:4818159-4836020 GCA_025775045.1 Hiodon tergisus | reverse complement strand
GCTACGCCTTCCTTTAGCAATGTGCTACGCGATGTGCTACGCCTTCCTTTAGCAATGTGCTACGCGATGTGCTACGCATTCCTTTTAATCCCAGAAGACCCTTCTATGCTTTTATTACAATATGTATGCTAGTCCGTAATTAAATGCGTTAATTAGGGGCATCCAGTTCTGTATGCAGCACCTCCACATCCAGAAGATACAAGGCAGTTGTCCGTCCAAGATATTCAAACTAGTTCAGAAACTTTACACGTAATGCCATTAGCAAAGCTGGATATGTCCTTTTAAATGTGCATGTCTCTTTCTGCTGATATTCAGGAAATACTCCTGTGGTTACACATGTAGTTACCCTATATCACTCTGCTGGGAGTTATTGCTGATATAAGGCATAACATTTTTGTTGTATAAAAATTACTTTATTACTATAAAAACCAACTACTGCATTAGGACAGACATAAACACCGGTTCTTCAAAATCCCTAATTATATTAAATCCGTTCTGAAATATGTATGATTATCAAGATTGCATGTGCGGTGTGTGTATGTACCTAAAAGCCGATCAGCGTTTTATACTTTTTTACTGTAACCTAAATGCTAACTTTAGCCTACCCCATTTTCTAGTGTACCCCCTACAATACTCTGATGTACCCTGGGGGTATGCCGTCATTTACCCAGTAAAAAACACAAGTCCCCGCCATTTACACTGCAGCAGCAAATCCCTATCAAGAATGACTTGTTAATATACCTGCTCTCGTTTCTTTTCTGCAGAGTTCATTGAGGGCGTCTCCCAGTTCAGTGTCAAAGGTGACAAGGAACAGAAGCTGCGGTGTGAGTATTAATTCTGAACGACCAGGGTGTGTGAGTGTGTGTGTAAGTGTGGTGCTCTCAGCGAGGGAGTGCTGTAACTGTACTTAACCAAAGTGTCTCTGGAAATGTCCCCAGTTGCCTTCCGTATCTACGACATGGACAAGGACGGCTACATCTCCAATGGGGAGCTCTTCCAGGTGCTGAAGATGATGGTGGGGAACAACCTGAAGGACACCCAGCTCCAGCAGATCGTGGACAAAACCATCATCAACGCTGACAAGGACGGCGATGGGAGAATATCCTTTGAAGAGTTTTGTGCCGTAAGTGTGAGTTTTGTGTGGAGTTTGGCTTTTGTGGAGTAAGTGATGGTTTGTGTGGGGTTTAGCTTTTGTGCTGTAAGTGAACTCTTTCTGTGGGCTTAGGCTCTGGATGTGCTGTGGCTGACTGGATGCGATGTACATGTGTGGTCCCTGTTGAACTGTTATGTGTGGACTTTTCAGTCTTGTGAGGATGTGTCCTGCCATGTTAATTTCTGTTTCCCTTTCCTTCACCAGGTGGTTGGAGGCCTAGACATACATAAAAAGATGGTGGTGGATGTGTGAAGGGTCTGTCTGTAGGCTCCACACAAAACCTGCTTCTTCTCCATCTCTGAAGATCTGCTCAAGATGTCCAGCAACGCTCTATGTGTATTTAAATGGAAGTATTTTCTTTTGTGAAGCCACGTTTTCCAACACGAGCCTCTTGAAACCAACTTTTAAGTGTTATTGAAAATTGAAAATCTCTCAATAACTTGGTGTAGCACTTTAAAAGCCTGGTGGACAGCGAGCGTCTCAGCTTGGTGGAGGAGAGGAACAAGGTTGGCTTGTTTTATTTTATTTTTTACATTTTTGGTCTTCTTTTGTTTAATTTTTTTAAAAATTATTATTTATTTTCGTTGTCTTTTTTTTTTTTTTTTTTTTAAAGGAGAACGTGTATCTATAGCTCTCTTAAGGAAATAGGTATAGGTAGCTGAGGTGTGACTAAAGATATACTTGATTTTATTACATCAAAAGTAGTAGAGTATGAAGTGCCAAGCAGAACATAGTAATAAACCAGTTGAACTTATGGTCACCATCTACCATCGGTTTAAAGTTGAGACTGAAAACTGGTTAGGAGAATATGATACACTGTGTGTCTCAAAGCGATTTCTTTCCCAGGTCTAGGGCAGATTGTTTTCTATGTTACACTTTGTAATACAAACTGACTTGATTTTGAACATTTTAGCTTCCAATCACATATAACACAAATTATTGGTGGATTTTTTTTTTTTTTTGTAAGATAAGGGATTGTATGTTTTATTTATACATGTTTATATTGTCGGGGAGCTGTTCTATTCTTTGTCTTGCTTTCTGAACTACAGTTGAAGAAATAGATGTCAAGGTGACGTGTCTGCATCTAAAACTGCAGTATAATTTAAGAGCAGGCCTTAGTTGGCGCCATGGTAACAGTTTGCATTTATCAGACTATCCCCTACTTTAAAAAAATATTCATGACATATTTCTATTAAAATCAGCTGGAACATTTTAATGTATTTTGTATTTTATTACCTTTTAAACAGCTGTTAAGGTAAGTATTAAAGATTAATTCTGTAGCATACGCTATTTACCCTAGATGACCATATTCGATTATAACCTTTGGAAAATGTATAAGAGAAATGCATCTTGCTTTATAGCATGTTACCTTCACAAACTACTGCAGGCAGCATTGTTTTTTTTTTCTTCCTTGTACCTATATATATATATATATATATATATATATTATATAAAATCATAAACAAGGCACACATTTTTGATCTTTTGAACTATTAACATTTCTTCCTTCATAGTTTCTTTACAGTGCCCTATATTTAGGGCTGATTTCGTCTGGTTTAAGTCACAAGCTGAGTTACTCTGGCCCTGATGTGGAATGGGTGTGTCTGAAGAGTGGGCGGGGGAGGGGTTAAAAACTAAATTTAACACAAAATTGTTCTCATTTGGTAGTTTTTTGCTCGAATAGTTACCGATTAGGGTTGCTCCCGTTACGGCTGGCCAACCTTGGGCTCTTTGCTCCTGGGGCTAGATTTGTTTGCATGACTTGGAGTTTTATCCTTTGTGCATGTAGATCTGTTTCTGAAACACTCCTCTTGTTTACATATGAAATGTAATTGTTAATATATTATAATAAGGAATCATGGTATGATATGTTGCCAAACATAAACGTAGTAAATGTTAAAAAAAAAAAAAAAAAATTAATGATCAATTATAAAACTTTTTTTTCCTGAAACGGTGTGTTGCTTGAATACCAACAAAGTCTCACATCTGTTAGATTGTCTGCTGCCACCTGCTCTGCTTCAAAAGGGGGAACCCATTGTGATGATTTTTTTATTGTACAGAAGTATTTGTTATAAACATAGTTGCAGAACACTCCTTCCTGTGTATTTGATGCGTTTGGCCAGGCTGTTTCTTTAGTGCCGTCCTTTCCCTTCAGAGGAATTGGTTTTTAGTTCATGTGATGGGAAAACGTTTCGTTTTTTTCCCCTTCTCTGCATGCTGCACACGATGCTGTGGACACCATTGGAAACTTCATACTGTATGAACATGAAAAATAAAACTATTTGAAACTTGTTATTGAGGCTGATTTACTTTAGTGGACTTGCACGTCTAGATATACAAACGTAGCAACTGATATTCTAAATATGCTAAGTGGGCCTGTGAAATTCTTATCAAACACTTTAGCTTATGACGTACCAATGATTACAGCGCTCACATGCCAAATCCATACAGTGGTACATTGCTTCTCTCAATACTCAGTCTTGCAAACCAGTGTGTAATGGCTGAGCTAAAAAGTGGAGTGATGGCTAATAACATTCATTGATGCAGGTTCAACATTTGTTAGTCATAATATGAATCTCCTCTGAAGGTTTGGCCTGACTATTGGTTAGACTGACAATAAGCCTTCTGAGGTTAACTTTTTGGAGCTAAAAAGACATCTTGCCACCCCTGGTAAAAGGCTTAAATCAGTTGCTTTGCTCCACAATAATGTCAGGTTTTGTGTTAATGTAATGTCAGGATAATGTTAGGAGTTGGCAGGGTGCAGGAATGATGTGATCCCTTGCTGAGGGAAGCTGTCCTTGTATATGTTAACATACAAGCACATGTATCAGAAATATAATCCACCCAAAAGCCATCTTTGTATAATAAGACATGTCCTCTCTAACTCATTCGCCATCATACGACGTATATGTAAAAGCCTCGGATATCTGCTGCTGTAGTACAAAACAGGCCACAAAAAATATTTGATCTCCGTTCTAACAATATATTGGATATTAATTTTGTATGAATATTTTAACAATCTGATGACTATGTGGCATAGTATAATTCTACTAGTTTATTCTACATATGTGGCGCATACTTATCACTAGACAGGGCACGGTCGTTACTCGTCCAATCTGCCACCTGCAACGGATGAAAGCCCTGAAAACTGGTGACCAGCTTGACGTGTGTTTTTGAGCGTTGTAGCTGCTAACGGGTTGCTGGTTGAACAGCTAAAAACAGCTAGCTTGACCAGCAGGTCTGAGCTGGATTTTCAGGCAAGGATGGGAGCTGATGATATCAGGTTTTCAACCGTAATGTTGCCGGTTGAAGTCCTACCCCGTCTGAATTTCTTCAGTAAATATCCAGCTGTACAAATGTAATCGCTTTGTATAAAAACGTCTACTATGGATAAACAAGTAATAATAATATAATGATAAAATATAGCTAAGCCGGCGTATTTTCTTCCTATTAAAGAGCGCCTATTTGCGTTTCTGTGTATCTAATTCTATAAATGCATGATATAACGACATAAATAAATCAGAACATTGGAATCCGCCTAATGATTTTTAGGCTACGATTGATACAAAACAAGCCATTGCTGAGAAAATATTATTAAACTGCACCGTACAATAAAACATAACTTTGAAATAAGTCGCAAAACTAGAGAATTATGACATGAAAAACATTATTTAGCCCTTTACATCTGTGTGAGTAGTGTGTTTTTAGCTGTTCTATAAACGTAATTTATTGTCGAAAATGTATTTAATTTCAAAAGACATTCATTTTAACCCTTCGTTTCCTAAAAAGATAGGGAACAGTGCCGCACAGCTGTTCACAGTCGCTAACGTTAATCGCAAATAGGCCATCCAAGCCGACTTTATACCCAAAACTTAAAAAAATGAGTAAAAGTTACCACGGGGTCATAGTGCAGTAATTTTTTATTAAGTTAAAATAAAATAAAAATATATTGTATTGTAAATGACTTGTATTCTAACAACCTGTTGCAAAATAATTGTCCATTCGTAAATATAATTTTACAGATAAACTGATAATCGTCATGAATCACCACTCTGAAATTAAAATCTATATAAAAAATATAATAAATATGTACGAATCTAATCAGGCGGGTAATTGACCTGCCTTGTAGCATGCGGGGTCCATCAAACGGAAACGACCGGTAGCGAGCTAATGCTACTCTCGGCTGAGGTATATGTGCAGTTAGTCTTTTTTATTTGAAAGACTACCGCGTTTACATATTTGTTTTTAGGGTTAGTTGAATTTTCAGATATAAAACTGTTTATTTTTCACCCTTGCTTCACGAACAATGTCAACGCCTTTGGAAAAACCACACATTATATCGCACATACATAAAAGTTTGAACTACACGGTGTTTGACAGCAAATGGATTCCGTGCAGTGCAAAGTTTGTTTGCATGGGCAATTTCGCCAGGGGGACTGGAGTGATGCAAATATATGAGGTTCAACACGGAGAAGTACAACTTGTGAAGGAGGTAATGCCGCCAATTGTTATGATTTATTTCCAAATGGGTGACCCTATGTTGCATTTGTTTCTAGAAAACGCTCGTTGTCTTTGGTTGTCATGGCAATGCACTAAACTACTTCGGTAAGAGAAACGGCCTGTGTATGTTGGCTTTGAGTGCCTCGACGTTGACTAATCTAGCAGGCCAAAGAGAAATCATTGATCTTACCGCTTCTAACTACCAGGTTGCACTTGCATGTCAACAATATCTCTATTCCTATCCTCAGATTGAAAAAGCTAAACCAATAAAATGTGGAACATTTGGTGCCACTTCATTGCAACAAAGGCATATAGCTACAGGGGACTTCGAGGGGAACCTTAATGTATGGTAAATGCCCATTTTTATTTCTTAACGGGGGACTGGGCTGTATGCGTGCTTACTACAACTAGCAATGTTACGTACAGATAATTCATCCGAAAGTGATCCAATACAGTGTACATAATATCCTCTGATTCATTTTAAGTGAGGGGGTATGCCGCTATCTTGTGTATAAGTTAATGTTTTACTGTTCATATTGTGGGGGGGGGGGCTATTTTGTTTATGGTTAAGGTTTTTTCATAGTTAAATACATTCAAATTTAGTGAAGAGAAATGTTTACAGGAATTTGGAGGTGCCAGAGGTTCCAGTGTACTCTGTGAAGGCACACAAGGAGATTGTGAACAGTGTCGACGGTGTAGGAGGCTTGGGAATCGGTGACGGGGCTCCCGAAATTGTGACGGGAAGCAGAGACGGTAATTATGGCCACAGTAGTTATCCTAAGTTATTTGGGTTAAATCCCGTTTTGGTGACCCAAATGCACTCGTTTGTCTGTACAGGCACAGTGAAGGTGTGGGATGCCAGACAGAAAGACACACCTGTTGCTAACATGGAACCATCTGAGGGCGAGAACAAGAGGGACTGCTGGACCGTTGCCTTTGGTGTGGAAAAGTTATATATGATATATAAGTCCACTGGTTGGATGGGTACTGTTGTGCTGCTTAAAGAGTACCATGTTTTTTTCCAGTCAGGCATTAATGTCTGGGATGGAAAACAACATTCTGGTATTCATTAATTTATGGAGCATGGGTGTTTGTTTGGGGTCACTAACTATGAGCCAATTAACATGTGCATTTACAAATGAGTAATGCTGTGAGTATTTTTTATTATAATTACTCATAGAAGTGTGTCTAATTTGGCACCTTTTTCTAAAAAGGTTTCTAAAATACCAGCTTACTTGTTGGCTAAGATTTATCCAATGGTAATTTTAGTACCCCCACGTGAACTTCAGGCTGTTTATTGAGGCACATTTTTATTAATTGAATTAATTGTACAACTGTAGTACCTCTTCTGGGACTTGAACCAGCATCCGTTTCAAATCCAGAGCTCTAACCACATGACTACCTCCCCCCAGTAACCACAGTGTTTAGCTGTATAATTGGGTAACATTCTAAGTTGCTCAGGGCAAGATTATCTAAGTAGCTAAGTATAGTTTTCTCTGCCTTACCCAGGTCACGCTTTCAATGATCAGGACCGATGTGTGTGTGCGGGATATGACAATGGGGACATCAAGCTCTTTGACCTGAGAAACATGTCTCTGAGATGGGAAAAGAACATCCAAAATGGGGTAAGGAGCACTTTATATTAATACATAAGCATTAATATGTGCAGTACATTCCTCACGCTGTAACTCAAATCTTTGAAACATCATTCTATACAACAAATTATTTCTCTTTCGGTGCATCTTGAGTTTTGAGTCGGCTCATCACAACTGAAATGTAATTGTTATATTGTTTGTGACTGGCAGGTGTGCTGCCTTGAGTTTGACAGGAAGGACATCAACATGAACAAACTTGTGGCCACATCTTTGGAGGGAAAGTTCCACGTCTTTGACATGAGGACCCAGCACCCCACTAAAGGCTTTTCATCGGTTTCCGAAAAGGTATTGTAGCTACAGCTTTTTCTGCTGACTAAGTGTGTCTGAGGTCCCTATATTCTTGGGAGCCTTTTTTGGGTTACTGTGGTAACCACTTGGCTTGGGGATAAAGATCATCAGTTTGTTCAGGTTTTGGTTAAAATAAGCTTATTATGCATGTATGTGTAGCTGAAGATCATTAAGCGTTATTAAAGACAGTGTTTTTACAATTTACTTGGCTTCTTATGCTTGTCAGGCCCATAAATCTACCATTTGGCAAGTGAGACATTTGCCACAAAACAGAGACGTCTTCATGACGACCGGTGGAGCTGGAAATCTGCATTTGTGGAAATAGTAAGACTAGTTTTAGAAAATATCTGCTTTGAAAAGTTTCATATTTGTTGTCGGTTGCTGCACAATGCATAAAGTGGTGGTGTTTTGAGTTAAATTTTTTCCTAATTAGTTTGAACTAAGCATACCTAATAATGATAATCATTATTATCATTATGTATTACATAACAGGCAAATGAACCCTTACTTGAGGTACCGTGACATTTTGTAGTGTGCGATCCAGTGGTTTATGCTGCTCGTTTCAGTGAATACCCGGCACTGAGAAGCAAGAAGGATGCTGAAGATGTTGACATGGGTGTGGCCGGGACAGTGAACCTCCTGCAGAACGTCACCCTATCCACCCAGCCCATCGCCAGTCTGGACTGGAGCCCAGACAAGCAGGGCCTGTGTGTCTGCTCAGCTTTCGACCAGTCTGTCCGAGTCCTCATTGTCACCAAGCTCAACCGGGTTTGAGAGGAGTCTGTACTGCAGAGGCTCCAAAACTACACAGATGTTCCGCAATGGTGTCCCCACAGGCACTGGTGTATTCGCTGACACTGGTGTCCTCACCGACCTCACCGTGTTCTCAGTTGTGAAAATGGTGAGAAAACGCTGAACGTTTATTCCCTTTGACTGTTTTGCTCAATTCCATTTCAAGAGTGATTATCATTTGTAATAATTTAGTCTGTACATTCATTTTGCTACCCTGAACGCGTTTGAAAAGATTGTCCTAGCAGAGAGTGGCACCTTTTTCCTCCCAATTATCATAATTCAAATATTTCACCCTTGGTTCTGTGGTCTTACACACTTAACACCAAGGTTATGAAGGACGGAATGTATGGCTTTTTATATTTGAAAAAACTGTTGACGGCAAGAAGACTTTCCCCATTCAGAAGATGAGCACAAGGAGATGGGAGGTTCTCAGGGTCAGCATTTAAACTGGAAGAGGTCCTGAAGATCCTTGTCTTCAACCATTTTTTATTATGGATGAGTATGTAGTCTTCAGGAGGTTTGTTTTCAGTTTCCCTTCAAGGACATCGATATATTTTTCCATGCAACCTGAAAAAAAGCATTTAAAAATTGCATCATAACTGTATCATATCTGTAGGACATATTTATTCAGGTTTGGAGTGGGTCTTTACTTGGTCTTTTTAGAGTCAATATATCAGTATCAGTATCAATATAGCCCAGTTCACGAGGGTCTTTGTGCGGTTCAACAGGAGAAGCAGAAGTCATTACTTTTCTAGGATCTTGGCTGATGTTCCAGGTATTTATCTGTTGCAAATGGAAAGTTTTATAAAACCTAAACCTGGTCACCCTCCCTCCTACGCATGGCCTGCATGTTTCCAGTGGTGGCGTCTTCCAAGTAGCCAATTCCTCATTACTTACCTGGACCCATGACCTTTCCATATACACCTATGTTGGTGCCACGTTCTCAAGCTGCGCTTAAAAACCACATTCACAAGATTATTCTTCACAGATTGGGATTAGAGACTGCTTATTTTAGAAATTCATCTGAATTACTCTCTAGCTATTAGCTACTAGTACTACCTACTATAGTTTTAATGACCAGGTACTGTAACGTACTGCACAAACTGTGTCCCCCTAAGGCATCTCCAAATGTCAGTAGGGCTGAAAAGCCTCAGGATGTCCTGTGGATGAAGGATGACAGACATCAGAAAGCCCTCTGAACTTCCCTGTAACGACGGGTTAGCTAGCCGCTCTTTGAGGCATCATCTACACAGATAACGGCAGGAGTTTCCCCTTATCCCTTCTACTTTGAAAACCAGATGAAAAGGGTCTGGCTGCAGTCGGCCTTTTCCGGGTTGGCTTGGTACCTTCAGCAGGTGGTACTCCGTGTCCAGGGCCTTCAACTGGCTCTCCACATTGGGTCTGCCACCTTGAGGGTCAGAGCCACAGGGTAACAATTTCAGCACATGTGATGGAGGAAACTGCTGGCAACCTTTCTGTATGTTACCTGCACCCGCAGTCCAGGGTGCGGCCTAGCATAAAGTGCAGCTCTGGGTCGCTGGGTTTGAGCCCGAGGACAGAGGGCTATCGAATGGCTGTCTGCTCCAGCATGTTCTGCACCCAATCGAATGGGTCCACACAGTCACAGGGTACTACTCTTCAGTAATCTCTACTTTTGTTTCTTTCAGAACAGTTCAGACTTATAACATTTTGTAAAATTTGAATGGAAGCAAAGTGTATAATTAAATCAAGGCAAAACAACTTAGCAACTGGCCTTTGACCTTTTGTTCCTGGAGACAGAATAATTTGGAATAGAGAAGCTACATATCCACTGCATCCACTGTTCCCAGCGTGTAGGTGGAACTCGCCCCGTTTGGCTTTTATATAAAATATAGAACGTGTAGGCGTGAGTCAGAGGACGGTCATCAACACCGGAATCGGTATTTATCGCCCCACAACTGGCTTTTTAAATGTCTTTTTGTTGTTTAAAGACCGCTCCCTCACTACCTCAGCCTCTGGCAAGGGAGTCTGGGAGAGTTGGCATCACAGAGCCAAGTGACACTCCTGTCTTTCGTGTTGGTAAATAACTTGTATGGGAAAGCCTAAAGTGTCTGGTCTGTGGGTTCAGCCAAGGATATCATCATGCTTTGCAATCATTTATTTAGGCCTGTCCTTCTGCGCTTTCAAACTATTCTATAGAAGCCAGCACCTGGCCACATCTCGCTCTCTGGGTTATCCATGTTAGAATAAGATAACAGTCACTTCTGAACTGGATTGAGCATTGGAGCATGAACAGGACAATAAGTCAATCCTTCATGGTTATCCATCTCCGGCAGAGGTTTTTCTTGCTTGCCATAGCCAGGTTCAGGCTCACATGCCAGGTTTCAGATGCCTCCTATGGTAGAGTTTGATCTACTTCTAAGCATGGCTGTAGAGCTGATATACAATCTTCCCAGATACGTTCCTTATAAAAAATAAATGATGACTTCCATTCTCCTGACAACATGCTGGATTAACACACATATTACAGTCATTTAGAGACAAGGACATATACGTAGTCCAGAGAGAGCAATGTTCCAACAGTCTCATTGGCGTGTTTAAACGCCCAGACATGTAAACATTTAAGACTGGCTGCCAAATGTTATCGGTTGACTAGGTTTGCCAGTGGCCCTTTCGCCTATAGCTTCAGAAAAATCAATACTACACTAAAACGGAAGAGAGGAAGAACCTGCAAGCTGTACTTTGTCTCTATTTCCAGGCTACAGGATGCAAAGTATTTAATGCACACAGTGACGAACTGCAGTAAAAATAAAAATCAAGTTACATAAGCCATTTGGAATAAGTCTTGCTGGAGCAAACACTAAGTAAGGCTCCAGAGAAATCACAATTTTAGTACCAGCAGACGTTGAATTGTTCACACGGACCTTTGGGTCCTGCTCTAAAGTGGGTTTGAATGGACGATCATTTGCATGCAATCCCACTTGTGATAGCTTTATCACACCCTCACGTCCTGTTAGGCAGGCGAAGATTATGTTATTGCTCACATCCCAATTGATGGCACATTGTTTAGAGGGAGCATTGAGTAACCGAAACGTAACGAGCCTTTTTTGATGGACAGATGGAAATTTCATGTGCTTGACAGAAGCACAGTCTGTCCGAATTTTGTGGTGGGAAATTAAACTGTATCGCGTTTCCGCCATAATCAGGATTTGGTACTGATTTCGTATGACTCCATCCAGGAAATTCAAGTCAGCACTGTGGTGTAGTAGACACCAGACTCTTAAGTTTTCTTGGTTTAAATCCAAGGGTCGACACTTATATTGTACCTATGAATCTTGTACCTTAGATTTACATGTTTTAAAAGGTAAAACAGTAAACAACAGATTGTAAATAAACAATGGAATATAATTAAAATATCATTCAAGACTGTGGAAATAGCAAATCTCCCCGAGAGGTGGTAGCGGCAGACGTCCTTCTGCCCAGGTCAAGCTCTGGCAGCTCTTCCTCAGTGAACCAGTGAACTCCAACAAAGCACATCGATGTACAGGGCTGAAGAGATTAGGGTCACTGTAAAAAAAAGACAGTGTTTATCATGGTCAGCCTCCCAACCTGAGGTAGAATGAAGCATCCAGCTATTTGCAAGTCTGTATGGTGACAACCAGTCCATGTTAAATGTGTCGTTTGGAGTTCATTGAGACGGGTCTGTAAAAGGGGTTTAGAGAAACAGAACACTGATATATACTCCACCTGGTCTTTCATATAGTGAAGGTAAAAAAGGGGGAAAGAATGGACACGATTACACGATAAAACGATTTGCCATAGGTTAAAGCTTACTTGAGATTTGGTGCCACCTGGCGACCAAACCTATTTTGAAAAGTGTGCACGTTATGAAAACTACATTGCTCACGTGAATATAACTACATTTCCCATTTCTCAGAGCGAACGTATCCGCTCCATTACTCGACAAAAGGAAGTGCGAGTTATTTTGAAAACGTGTTTGGAAAAAGGTAACTAGAAGACGCTATTATTAATTTTATTTTGTGAAATGCAGATTATATTAATACTTATCGAACGTAAATTTTATGTAACGCAGTATGTATTCTTGAAGTAATAACACTATTTGCCCACGCTTCTCACTTGGCTTGTTGTGTGTACCAAATATAACGTTATTATTTGTGTGAAGAAAATGGCAGATGAAGATCTGTCTGTGGAGGAATACCCTACAGAGATTGAGGAGTACCTGACTGAATTCGACTCATCTGTGAGCTCAGTCAGCGATATGGTGAAGACAGTGGTGTCGGTGTCTCGAAACGAGCTGCATCAAAAAGTAAGACGCCAGCGAAGTTTACGTTGTGTGACTGTTTCTGTCTGTAGGCTTACGAACAATTGGCAGTGTACTTTTATGAGCGAGCATGTTTTAAACACGGAGCAACTCGATTAGATGGAAATGTACCGCTTACCGAACATTTTATGAAATTTTAAGAGGGCCCATTTCGGAATATATGGCTTACCGCAAGTTGCACCCCGTTATTTCAAATTGCCATTAAATACAGTCATTTTACAAATCGAAAAGCGTGGCGTGCTGTGAACGAAGGTTTGCGTTTCAAACGAGGTAACTATTAAATCCTCAAAATGTAAGGATTTCCTTAAAATAACGAGTTCCACACTTACGTTATTGTCATTACACCGGGTGCGCAGTATATAGTTCTCCTTTCCATAGGTTAACGTGCAGTGTTGTCTTTTG
Organism: Hiodon tergisus; assembly: GCA_025775045.1. Taxonomy (NCBI): domain Eukaryota; kingdom Metazoa; phylum Chordata; class Actinopteri; order Hiodontiformes; family Hiodontidae; genus Hiodon; species Hiodon tergisus. The sequence continues at coordinate 4,822,909 of JAOVYW010000037.1, read as the reverse complement.
TTTTGTGCTAGGTGGACCCCCTCGAGCAAGCCAAGCTTGACCTGATGTCTGTTTATACCCTTAATTCATTATTTTGGAGTAAGTGACTTTCTATGGCTGGCTTGTGACCTCACTTCATTTATGTAGTTGCCAAACGTACAAACTAGCTAGCAGTCATTGTGTACTAATATTGTTTGGTATTTTAGCCCTGTATTCCATTCCACACAACTCCTGCGGTTAGGAGACTGATGGCTAACTATGATAAGCAGTGTTTTAACACTTCCAAAGTAGTTTACAGTGGTAATAAGACTGCAATAATGTATTTAAGATGGGTTTCTGTGGTAAGGGGATAACTCTTATCTCTCTGTGAGATTGTATTTGAGCGGATAATTTGCAGAAGTTTCTTTTTCTTTCGTCAGTGTATCTGGTGGCACAAGGGTTAAACCCAAAAGAACACGGGGTGAAGGAAGAACTGGTGAGAACCAAAAACCCTCTGTATATATGGACTGAAATGTAATCTGGCTAATGAAATGTATTCGGTGAATTTTGTGTGAATTCTGTTACTGACAGTTTTGTAATTGTTGTTTGCCGGTAATGTTTTCTGCAGTCTTCCTCTGCACTGGTACAATCTGTGTGATTTATTGGGCGCTTCCTGGCTGTGTAAATTACCCCATATCCCCAGCGGTGTGGTTAAATTCTCCATTTAAATTCAACTCTTGACTGACTTTTTTGGGAAATGCGCAAATTTTTCATCTCAACTTAATTTCAACATGTGTGAAATGAACAATTTTCTTTCTGCTTTCCCTGTCATTACTCGCGTCTGCTCCGTGCCCGGCTTGGGTCAGTGAGTCATGGCTTGGAGGAACGCGTGCGTGTTGGTTAGTTACAGCTGCTGCAGTAGAATGCCCTCTGTGTGCGCGTAACAACGTAGCTTTGGGCAGCGCAAAAACGGTAGCTTCCATGCTCCATTGGATGCCAAACCTCTTTGCAGCTGGCTTAGATATATAAATGTCCCTTGAACATCCGGTATGGTGTGAAATGGTGATATAACCAAGTTGGACCAAACTATAAGGTGAAGCTCTACTACTGTCGACCGCTGTTAGAAGTTTTGTTCTCAATCTTTCTCATGCTGCGGTCTGAGGTAAGGAGGAAGTTGTTTTACATTTCGGCTTTCTGTACAAAGTGGTCTCTTTAAAAGGTTTCTCCTGTAATTATAGCATTAATGGGTTATCAGAATGGTAATGCGTGTTTTTAAGAGGGAACCGGAGATTGTGTGGATGATTGGTTGCCTTTGCGCCTCAGTGCTTCAGTGTCAGAGAGATTGCTGGCTTTCCACATTAGTCCTGTAGACTTGTTTTTCTTTTGGTTGTCTTGTCTGGGTTTCAGAAATTTGGGGGGATAAAAGCTTTTTTGGCTGGAGAGACGAGGATGAGTGTCTGGCAAACTTCCAGTCTGTGATTTAAACCTCCATAATTCTTTCGTAGGCATTCCTCTTTTTAATACTTGTTATTTCCAGTTGACTGTCCCATCCATAACTACACTTCTCTTTAATCCTCCTTCAGTTTTCCAGTGCAGCATTCTGTGCTCGGAGTATCGTGTCGCGTAATATTTCCATTTGTTCTGTTCGCTCGTGTTCTTACTTTCTCAATGGTGTCTGTGTTGATCAACCTGCTTCTCAGGGTTACGGCTGTGTCTTCTGTGGTCACGGGCACGAGGGCGTGCTGGGTTTCTATGGTAACTGGTCTTATTGTGCAGGACCGGATCAGAACCTACATGAACCGGGTGAAGGAGATCACAGACCGGCAGAAGGCGGCTCGCCTGGACAAAGGCGCTGCATCACGATTTGTGCGCAACGCGCTCTGGGAGGCGAGAGAGAAGTCAGGTGCCACCCCTGAGGACCCCCGGCCTTCAAAGCGCAGAAAATCAAAAACCAAAGGGGATTAAAAGGCCAGCCGCTCCGCCCGGACCCGCTCAGTCCGGACCCGCTCCTCCACCCGGACCCGCTCAGTCCGGACCCGCTCCACCCAGTCGCTGCCTTTGTAAAAGGAGCAGTCTATCAGAGACGATGGCGTTGTGATTGAAGGGTATTTCCTTTGGCTAGGCACACGTTTCTTGTAAGCAAATCTAAGTGATATTTTCTTAATTTGGAGACATTGATTTCTCTAGAGTGACTCCCTTTTTGCGCAGGCATTATCTTGCCTTTTAATTTGTTTTACTCACTTTTAACCAAACGCTTTTTTGGGATCCAAACATATTTTTAACATTGAACCACAAATGTGGCCACAAAACGCTTGAGTTTTTATTAGACTTGGATTACTGAACTGAACTCACTTCAAATGTCAGTCAATTCTTTTGCACTGATTAATTTCCCTGATTTAATCACTTTGGTTATTCTTTAAGTACATTAAATAAATATTTGACCGGAGTCAACGTGTATGAGTTTCATTAGCTATTAGCAGAGTTGTGTTGCAGAAAATCTGCACAGGAAAATGCTCAGCGTGTATTTCTGTGCTTGTAAAATTTCCCAGAAGTGTCTCTTCAGGGTATAATATCTACATGGATAGAAATTAAGTTTTCCCCATCAAGTCTGTTCTTTGACGTGATTGGTTGGTCCGGGCACATGGCTCTGGAGCAGGATTGCTGTCGGAGTGTGTGGGTTTTCCTTTAACCTAACCAGGCCCCATGTGCTCACTGATGAGACATTGGGTCACAAACTCGGGATTTTGGTGCAGCAGCAAAAAAAGAGCAAACTTAAGTGACCCAGCAGACCTTATGGGTTTGTGTATATTTTTGCCCGTAGTGAGAATAATTGGTTGTGTAGAGACAGCAGTCACCAGTGACATCTGGGCCAATGCGAGGCCACGGAAAGGTTCCCTGTCAAACGACATTTACTTCAGCTTTACTTTGGAATTGGAGACTCTCTGTCCTCTCAAACAGAAGAAAAGCCTGAAATTGTGCTTTAAAAGATAAACACGGCTTTACTGTTGAGTTTCCTTCATGGCGGATGTAGGGGGTGGGGACAAGCCTGGGTTGGTGGACTAATTAGAATGTTGCTACGAAGTAGAAAGACTATTGCTGGCAGTGCTAGGAGGCATAATTAATCAACCTGTAAAGTTCTGGGGTGCAACATAACGTCCTCTGCTTTTATTTAGATGTCATTCAGATTTTGAGGCGCATGGGTAATTTTTGTTCATTAGCGTAGCGGCGTTGCGTAAGGCCCAAATGCCTTCATTTTCATTTACACCGCATCGGTTAATGAGGCCAGATGAGCCACCTGGGTTGGTGAAATTAACCCGCCTCAGACTCTCAACGTGGCTAATGGTTCCAGAATAACTCGTAACGGAGAGCCCTGCTGTAAAGTACACACACACACACACACGTAATACCGCCCCTTCATCTCAGTATCGTGTAGATATGGTGAGTGGTGGAGGTGGTAAACCCCATCCTGGGGCTTCTTGTCACTAAAGCTCCTCTGCAGAGGATTCTGTCCTAGATGCTCTGCGGTTAGCTGTCCAAAGTCACACTTAGCTTAGGGCTAATGACAGTCTAATGGCAGAGGTCACCGAATGTCCTTCAGCCAGAGGCCCGCGCTAGTAACGCTGTCAAAAGGGAAGTGATGTTCTGACAGAGGCCTGTGCTGCTTGGCCTTCTGGGAGCCAGCAGAGTTACAGCTGGTTTATATTGCCTGTGGCCTAGTTAAGTTCTCCCGTTCTGAGCCAAGTGAACAGTTTGCCTTTTGCCAATTAGAATTCAACAATTCCCTGTGTGCAGCTGGTCCCCGCGATACATTGCCATATTTTATAACCTGAGGCAGAGGAAGATTAATGACAGTAACTGCCGCTCTGATGCTGTTAGTTATTGCACAGGTCTCCAGACCCACTGCCTCGAGATCCAAGTCCTCACTTTTATTATGGTTCTGTCTATGGTTCAGTTATTTCCTCAAAGCACATTTTTCTTTCAGAGGTAACCTAATCAGGGGTGAAGTTCAACCAGGAGTAACTTGGAGCAAAACTACAACCATCTCTCAGAGGTAACCTAATCGGGGGTAAGGTTTGATTAAGAGTAACGTGTTGCACGACCACAACCCTCTCCACCTTGAAGTGCCACCCGGTGGAGAGCTGTATAAGGGCCCTGGTCTCCTCATAACACCAGACAGTAGTTTAACAACTGTGGATGGGGGTGTTGGAGTGCAGCTGTCGTATTTGTTTCCCCAGGAATGTTGATTTCCCTGCAGCCAGAGGCAGTGAATGCAGTTTTACCCCATGATGAATCTTGCTTTTGTCAGCCCTCTCCATTTGCACACACTGCTGCTAGGGATTTTAGTGGGTGCTGGATGACGTTAGTGTGGATGAATTTAAAGTTCATCTCATGCCTGATTGCCCACTTCCCAGACAAAAGTCATCACTCTCTGTGAAGCTGACTTTGGGTACTGTAGGGGAACGATGGGAGACCCGGGAAAGAGCATCTCTGTGTGCTTGGTGACATGCAGACAGGTCAGATTCTGATCCCAGCTCAGACCACATGCATGATGTAAGTTCAGCTCTATGTGTGCTTGGTGACATGCAGACAGGTCAGATTCTGATCCCAGCTCAGACCACATGCATGATGTAAGTTCATCTCTATGTGTGCTTGGTGACATGCAGACAGCTCAGATTCTGATCCCAGCTCAGACCACATGCATGATGTAAGTTCAGCTCTATGTGTGCTTGGTGACATGCAGACAGGTCAGATTCTGATCCCAGCTCAGACCACATGCATGATGTAAGTTCAT
>JAOVYW010000037.1:4788703-4798936 GCA_025775045.1 Hiodon tergisus | reverse complement strand
GGCTTGATGGAGTTCAGTCGCTGGCAGTGACAGTCTGCTGCTTATCTGACTGAGCGGAGCCCACTGAGGTGCCTCTCACTGGTACCCCGCTCCCTGCCACATCACACAACAGCCCCTCTGGAACACCCACTCCTCCCCGCAGCTTTCACTCGTGTCTCCAGCCATTCATTCGACTTGCGGGCCGCTGGCCTTACACAAACCCCAAACTGTCTCTCACAGTCTGATGAGAGAAGAAACCGCCGCCACGTGTCCTCGCTAATGCGGTTTTCCCCCATCACACTAACCCCACCGCTTTAATCGACCATTTATCCCCAGGTGCGACCATTAAAAGGCTCAGTTAAGTAATCCAGCCAAGCGCGCACAGGTGATGACTCCGGATGATAATTAATAATTGTGACACGGAACACACGCTGAATGTTCCCGTATACATTCATTGGACTGCAGACTTCAGACTGACGCTTAGCTCAGCAGCTTAAGGAAATTGTGGAAGGTTGGAGGGATAGCCAACAGTGCATTGTGGACAGGTGGCTCATTCTTGGTTCTTGCTGTCAGGACTACACTGGAGATGATATCCTTCTTCAGATTGGCCACAGCCTATCTGCTAAATATGGTTGACAGCAGCTGACAAACAAGGTGAGGGGAAAATATATATTTAGTGTTCATCATAATAAAATATGGCAGTATACAAAAACGTATATGCAGAACAATGAATATGCATTTAGCATGAAAGATACTACTGGCAGTGTACCAGTAATTTGACTTAAACAGTAAAGTCTTGCAGACACACTCTGTAAATTGACTGGGAAAACATCCTTATGGTCTAATGTTTTCTGTTCTACAGTTTACTCCTGCCCATTCCCTACTGGCTTATTTAAAAACTATTCCGGATTTTGCCCCTAGCTGCTGCACGGTTAATGCCTGTGCTGCCCTGCTCCCAAAGTTGTTTTTCAATTTCCATTCCCACCTAATTACTCTGGTTGAATGATCTTGTCACAACTCTGTGAGCCTTTGGGAAAAAAAAGATGTTGATCTGCATAACAATACTTGCAATAACGTGCAGGAAAGAATTTGCAGAAATGATGTAGTGGCCTGGAGTTGGTAGAAGATGTTTCTTTGTGGAAGACCTTACACTCACACGCAGTATTTGGTTTTGAGGTGTGTATTTATTCAGTCCAAGCATGTTAGATTCTCTTTCCACTTCCTGGGCCAGTCTAAACTAGAAACAGCTGAAACGCTTTTTTTGCCAAGTAGTATCATAAAATTGCAATATATCATCAGAGACATTTATCCAACCCATTCTGAAATAGCTTTGGTGATTTTCCAAATTAAAAATGCAGTTTTGGGCATAAAAAAAAAAAAAAAAAAGCCTTTGTCATTGGCCAAAGAAATGTTTTTATTTGTTTGAGAAGAGAGGCATTTAAAACAGACTAAATACGTTTAGTGTGAACTGTCTCTACAACAAGATTATTTCTTAGGCAGAAAAATTAACTGAATATGTAATGCTGGCGATAGATAAATTAGCAAACTTATTCTACATCATGCAGCCCAGCGGGCAATGAGGAACGTGCCAATCAAATGCATCAAAGAGTTGGGTGGCCAGCCAATCAAATGCATCCCAGAGTTGGGTGGCCAGCAAATCAAATGCATCTCAGAGTTGGGTGGCCAGCCAATCAAATGCATCCCAGAGTTGGGTGGTCAGCTAATAACATACATTGTACCATGCCAAAATGTCTATCTAAAACCTGGCCACTAGGGGCTACACGGTGCTCAAAATGAACACAGGTGGGTAAAAACGCATTTCTTTTCTCAGTTGTCATCTCATGGGGTATATTTTTATTTCCCCCTTATAAAGTATCCTGTATGAAGAGATACTTTCTTTAAGACATTTTCAAGTGCTGATATTTATAATTGTTAAATATTAAATAAAGTGGAGTATAAATATGTTTAGAATATAATTAGATTACTCGAATTCCATTTACCAAACAGTAATAGTGCTAGGGCTTAATTAAATAGGCAAATGGAAATGAAACGTCAGTCAAATTGCTTTAGTTTTTAAACAGTTATTTGGTGCAGTTAGTGTACAAAGGAAACTAACTCAACACTGTAAACAATAATTTTGACTTTTAGTCATGTAAACTTAAATTAAGTTGTTATGTCTACTCTTGTTCACCTAAATTGCTAAGATATAGTTAGCGAGCTAGCCAATCAGCTCTCCATTCCCAAGCTACAGTCTTTGATAGCTAGCGAAGTTGCCAAGTAAGGAACGCTACTGGCTAGTTCAACGATCACGGCGAGCCTTTCATGTCAAGTCAGCAGTCACTAACTAGCACTAACTTCTCCGCTTTAAACTAACAGGAGTTCTAATGATACACCAAGTATTTTCAATTAATTTAGCTTTCTCGTATGAGCCAGTACCAGTGGCCATGGGCAGCATATTTTTTCATTTAACTGCTATAAATTTCTTGTCGTGCCCAGTAAATGAAAAAAGTGTTGTTTGGGAGCAAATCAAATCTTTTACAACCCGCAAATAGTATTTATTTAATAATATAATTAATACATGTATTTAATTAGCGGTTTTTATTTTCATTTCTTCTACTCATAAAAAAGAAAATGCTATTAAATGCAATTATGCGAAGTTCGATTGGCGGGTTTCAAGGCTTTGATTTGGTCCCAGTCAATAATTATTTTGTGGGCGCCTGTGCGACCATAACATTCGCACTCCAGAATCACATTTTCGCTCTTAAAAGTGTGTACTGCAATACTGACGTGACAAGGTGTGTGGGCGTGTAGGGTTTTTTTCACAGTATTTGAATTTGGTGGAAATGGGTGGCAAGCCTGGTTTATCACACAGCCTATTATTAAAAGGGGTTTAATCACGTATTTCTATATGATATAACGTAGTAAACCAAATGCATATTGCTAAAATATATTTTGTAGAAATATATTGAGACATCTAGCAAATATGTGACAGCATTTAAAAGTCCAAACTGTCAGTGCTTTCTTTATATAGTCTTAATTACAATTTCTGATGATACTACAGAAACAACCAAATGAATATATTTTCTTCTTTTTTATTAAAATGAAATGAAACATGTCAAAACAGTTATGACAAAATATATGCGTTGATATGTAATATGTCATATATTCACCTAGACTTTCTTTAGAACACATTAATATTATTAGAAAACAAACGAATGCTATGCACAGAATATTTTACCGAGGAGGAGGTTATTTAGATTGGTGTTGGATGTGTTCGGCGAATTGTCTGGAAAGCCAGTGTGTATGAAAAAAGAAAAGACACTGAAGGGCTTTCTGTTCCGTTTTTAAATTCCAATTTAGATTTTAAAACTATGTTATGTTAAGCTGTACCGGAATTAAGCACTAGATGGTGCCTACATACCTCTTTTGTTCTTTTTTGTGTGTTCACATACCGGGGTGGGAGCTGAATACCGAGGACTGAGCAATTGGTTTTAATCAAGGCGTTTAGCTGCCAGTGATACTCACCCAGGAGTGCAACAAAGGGGTGAATGTGGAGAAGCCTGTCCCAGCTTTTTATATAATATATTATAAATGGTACAATCAAAACATCCATATAGTCACAGCAGGGCTATTGTTCCATGGTACCAGTTCCGAATTAGTATCAGATGTACAAATGATTACAAAAAATATCCCATACATTTCAATATCATTGCAAGTATCGGTACTAGTTCTTCGAAACGCTCACACAATATTCAGCTCAAATTATTACTGATGCACTTTAAATAACAATATGCTGATGGGATCGGTCTTTTCCACAGGCGCGGGAAGTGTGACGGTCACATCTGGCTTTTGCAGGAAAAGCCCCAAGGCCTACAGCCCCGGGGCGCACAGTCTGCTGTCCGGTGTCAGAGACATTAGTGTAGCGCCAAATGTTAACATCCCATTGAGCTGACTGCAAGATGAAAGATAAGAGGGCAGAAACATATGAGTTTTGATTTTCTGATTTTTTTAAAATGCTGATTCAAAGAAATTAAAATGCTGCAAATGTGTATTGTAATTGCACGCCCATCTTGCAACCGGGGTGAATTCACACCTGTGTTTAGTGATTCTGCTTTTCTGGACCCAATCGAGGAGCTAATTGTGGAGATTATCGAGGATTCTATTGTTGTAAAAGTATAAAGCGTGTTGCCTAATTGCAGTAACAGCTGTTGATGTTTATGAAGAACCGGGGACTGGTGGCACAGAGGTTGTTTGTTTGGAGATCGTTTCGTCTGATCCACGAGCCAGTGCCTCGGGCATTTCTGTCTGCATTGCCACACGGGTTTGAGCGGAGCAGAACAGAGAAGCATCAACAGAGGGAATTATCACCTCAGAGGGCTTTTCTGTTGTACTTTTCTTTTGGAGGGCGTCCTATGGGCAAACAGTGACGCTCAGCGTGTGGCGGGTTTCCGTGCTTTGAGGAAAAAATAAAACCTGCCAGGCAGACTCACAGCAAACTTCCGTATGTACATGAGAAAAAGCACTGGGGATAAATGTTTTACTCTTGGGTGTGTTTAAGATGAAGGCACGGAAATCTGTAGTGTCAGTGGGGGTCTTCCCGGCCAGCAGAAACCATTCAGGCGCTCTCTCTGTGACAAATTGTGGTAAAATACCGTGTCCTTGCACATGTGCTGATGTCTACCAAGGCTCTAGGTCAGCACTCACAGTGAGTGACGTTCATGTGACGTGATCACCCAAACGAGTGGTGGCTGCCCGCATAGCTGGCACCATTAAAACTGGACTGTCTCTACACAGTCTATAGCGTTTTTTCCCCACTGATGAACAGATTAATGCAATGTCATTTTCCAATTTTGGATTGGGTGAGTTTAGAACGGATGAGTTTAGAACGGATGAGTTTAGAACGGATGAGTTTAGAACGGATTGGTTTAGAACGGATAGATTTAGAATGGGTGACTTTAGAATGGGTTTCTTTAGAATGGGTGACTTTAGAATGTCTTGGGCCCTGGCTGGTTTTATAGTCAACGTCGGGGAGCTGCAGATGGGAGATGCAGCACGTTGAGCCGGTGCTCATTAATCCAGCTAGCGTTACGTCCGGCTGCGTGGCAGGTTGACTGCTCATTTATTCTGTTTATAATGGCAAAGTCTGTGATGAATGTCCCATAGAGTGCACATGTGCTAAAATATTCACACATTTGCAACACTTAATTTGCAAAGGAGGGAAAAAAAACAATACATTAAAACAGAGACAGATCGAGTCGTTTTTCATGCATGTGCTACGGAGAGGCATCCGATGTCATCGATTTTAAACCAAACTGTAATCTGCAATTTCAAAATCCGTGCCGACACTGAAACTGCAAAGACTGGATGTCATTGGTGTGCAACCCCCCCCCCCCCCCAAAAAAAAACTGAACCCTAGATTTCTATAATAATTCTGCTCATTCTGATTTATACAACATGCCTGAAATAATAAGCAGCTACGGTCGTTTAAGCCTACCATGCATGGCCGCAACACTTAATTAGTGAAACACTGGAGCATAAACAGCCCGGCGGTGGCCTGGCGTCCCGTCCACACCCTGAGTGTCTGTTGGGTTAGGCTCTGGTGCGCCCCTGAACCGGCTAAGCGACTCTTGAAGATGGAGGAACGAAAGCAGAAACAGGGCCATGCAACGATGTCACATTAACAACGAGACCTTCCGTCAAAATCGCATACGTGCGAGGAGGAGAATTCCATGTGTATGTGTGTGGCCCAGTCTTTTTCACCCACATGTCAATTACAGTCATTTGAATGTCTAACTGAGACAGTTTTAAACCGACGTTAATGAATACATGGCAGTTGGGAGTTCATTATCAGATAATAATGACTGCCCGGACATTCTGTGTGAGTTAATAATGCACCCATCACTGATCACTGATTTTGAAACCCACAAAACCCCTAAAGAAGACGGCCCACAACCACGCATTTTTAGACACTGATCACGTATGAGGATGACCGTGCAATGTTAGTGTTTGGTAAAAAAAAGGCTCTTCTCATGCGCAGTAGAATTTCCGTGATATGTGAGAATTAAATTAAAGAATCGGGTGAAAGGTGGAGGCTTACTGCAGGGTGAGGAAGTGACAAATCTGCCAGATGAACAGTAGCGTGAATGGCTTTGATAATGCACGGATCTGACATCTGTAAGTGTCTAATGTAATGCGTTTGGGAGGTAAAGTTTGGCTTTCACAACATTTTTTATATAAAGGGTCACAAATTTGATAAAAAATGGCCATGCTATTTGGTTGATTTCTCAAATAGAAAAGCAATGCTCTCATGAATTCATTTCGCAATCCTTGTTTACTATTTAATAATAATGACTGCTATTATCAAGCAGACCTTTTCATGCTCTGCTATTTATTATTTATTATTTATTATTTTTTAATGATTAAAATTATGTGCATTCTGGCTCCTTTTTATATGTAGTGAAATCGGTTTTGCTCTGCTATATAAGCTGCCGGTATCCGCTCTGCGTTTCTCGGCTGGAAGGCTGGGATTGCAGACCGTTCCCCTGTGGGTGCTGCTGTCTTACAGCACATGCTCGTCAGGGTCACCTTCACCTAGAGGAGTCGTGACGGAGGCGAGGCCAGATGGCGAAGACAGGAGTCGGAGACCTGGATTTCTCTCCGGAGACCGAGGGTAGCTTAACACACCCCACTCCCACCTCCACCCCCCTCACAATCCCAGTCTTGGTTTAAATCTCTGTCTGTCGTGGCTCCGAGAGAAAGGCTGTCTGGGTGCGCCACGTCTAGTGATTAATGGGGCTCAAACTCAGCCGGAGCTGTCCGGACTCAGAGCTCCCCCCCCCCACCCCTTTGCTCCAACGCACACCCACTGATCAGGTAACATTGAAGTGTACACCCAAATCCTCCTTGATGTGCACGCCACGCACGGCATGTGGTTAAACAGGCCTAACCCGGGTCATTTGAAATTCAGGGCCAAAACATTGGCCACGCCCTTAAATAAGGCACTAATTTCCAACTCAGCGTACCTCGTTCCTTCATTGGATGAGATTAAATCTTTTCCCGTTCAGCCACGTTTGCGAATGCTTCATTAAAATCATTGAGAAAGAACGATAATAAGAATTTTAACCGTTCCTAGCTAACTGTGGCGTCTTTTCTTTGGTCGAGGAACGTTTGCGAAACACTGCTTTACTGCTAGCGTTAGGTTAAACACATAGCTTTGCTACCCTTTCCAGTGGAACTAGTTAGCTGCCATTATCTTTTTTTATTGCAGGGGTAGTTAACTTATTGGATCTTTATTTTATTTAGAACGTATGCTTGGGGTGGGGCTGGGGTGGGCTGGGGTGGGGGGTTTGGGCTCCGGAAAAACCCCCAGATATTTTGAGGTGAATAATATCATGACCTGCTATGGAGGTGAATGTAATCATGGAATGGATTTTGGGTAAATTTTACAACGGAGTTAAAAGAATTTATTCTTTATTTATTATAATATTTTTTATTTTGTGTTTGCTATGATTCGTCCTCAGAAATTTTTTTCTCACGGATTTCTTCCGCCATGGACCATCTTACTGGCTGCTACCACCACTTAGGAAACTCAAAATATGTTTAAAAGTTCAAAACTTTCCAGCAATCTCATTATATTTTTTCTGTTAAAATGTTTACCCCCCCCCCCAAAAAAGTGATTTCATATATACCTTCATGGACGCGTTATATGCAATGATTTTCATCTGAGCTTTGAACAAATTAAGGGGGGAGGGGTGGGGTGGAGAGTGCAACAGCTTTCACTTTAATCCGCTGATTCCACGTCCCATTGGAAACAATGAGCATATGGCAGCCATCCTCGTTGGATTCTCCGACAACAGGAGGGACCTCAGTACGATTCCTGCATCCTGTCATCAGTGAATCCCTGGGCACCGCCCCCCCCTGCCATTTCTCAGTAATACGTGCTCCACATTTTCCCTTCAAACTCAGCCCAGCACGGCGCTTTACTTTATTCTTGTTGTCGTGGAAGCATGTCTTTGAGTTAATTAAACACGATATCAGTCTTAAATAATCAATGTAAGACTAATTTTGCAAAGGTGGTTTTAATAAGTTGTGAATCAAGGGAGATTTTTTTATTTAAACAATCACTCTTATATTTGACTGAAATTGCTTAGATCTGATTGTTCCATACATGGGAGGATGGGTGGATGGGTGGATGGGTGGATGATAGATGAATGGATGTATGATGGATGATAAATGAATGGATGATGGATGGATGGTGGATGATGGATGGATGGATGGATGATGACAGATGAATGGATGGATGGATAGATGAATAGGTGGATGATGGATGGATGGTGGATGACAGATGAATGGATGGTGGATGACAGATGAATGGATGGATGGATGAATAGGTGGATGATGGATGGATGGTGGATGATGGATGGATGAATGGATGGTTGATGACAGATGAATGGATGGATGGATAGATGAATAGGTGGATGATGGATGGATGGATGGTGGATGGATGGATGGTGTATTTTGAGGAACTAAAAAGTTGTCAACTTTAGCTTCACTTTTAACCCACGGGAGTTCTTTAGCTTTCATGATGTAAAGTGGCTTCTGAACAAATGACAAAATCCACGAGCGACACTGCCTCACTTGGGACACAGTGAACACTTCCAATATTTCACCTCCCCAAATGTAGCGATCCTCACCATCACCATGAGGTGCCTCCAAATATTTTTGGTTTAGGACTTGGAAAGTGAAGATCTCGTTTTCCACCCTGTGATCGATGTCAGGCGCTGTTGGTTCAGGAACATCATCGTAACTGGGGCCTTTGGAAACCGTAAAAACGTCACAGCTTTAGATTTGGATCGTGAGCATCTCAACATTCAGAAACCCTACTGTATTCTGGTTGTTGTGCAAAAACCTTGCATCACACCTGTTTGTATCTACAGCAGTGTAAGAGGTATATGGAGGTGAGTAGTTTTTAGTCCGTCGCCTTGATAACTGAACATGTGCACGGGCCTAAACCGAGCAACAGCCCTGCTTTCAGAAGTAAGGAGTTCTGCTGGTCCAATAATGCCGTGGACCGCATTGCACTGGCATATCTGGGATGGAACAGTCCAGGACGCAGTAATTCATATCTGCTCAGAGGGTCTTCTTGGGTGAAGAGGCCCCAGTCCAATCACTGGATCTCAATTTTATATGGCATTTCTCTAGAGTCTGGAGTCTTAAAAGTCAGGAATATGAGGGACCGGACAGTGCCAGTTCCCTGCAGAACAATTCCAAACCCTTGTTAAATCTGTGCAACAACTTCACATTGCAACTGTCTTGTCCTGGCCTGCCACCAGGTTCCAACAACATGCATGTTGTTGCTTTTCAACTCCCTTTTGTCCAATACCTGTACCTTTAGGTCAAACATGCCGTGACGGATTTATGTTTTTATTGTAGCGCGTATGAAGAAATTTAGGTTCTGCCGTTTCCATCTGTTGACACCAGTGTTCTGACAAACTTACCTACTTGTCAGAACGAGCTTCTGAACGAAAGTGCGCATACGCATAAATAATACGCAGTGGAAATTAACAATTTCAAAACACGCCCATAAATCTGAGCTCATCTTGATTGGGCAGGTCAATTTGTCAGGTTAACCTGACCATTTGAACTGCCTTTCAGCATGTACTGCTTTATGAAAGGGACCCAATACAAGCCGTTAAATCAGAGCTACCATTGACTGCAAGTTTTCAATACTACCAGACTTATATACCTTATGTAACATAATTAACCTATGAATATCCTTAAAGTATTTCCTTCTTTAATCACTTTAGAATTTCAGATATTGGGCTGGTTTACAGCGGATGGGAACACTACTTGCAATTGCTTATAATTTACAGAAATCAACTGACTTTTCAGATAGGCAGCAACTTTAACCTTTTTGGTATTCTGTGGTGATCAATAGAACCAGATTAATTCAAAATGTAAAAATGCATAATAAAAATCAGGGCAGCTCATACATAGCGTAGCACCTTGTTTCAGACAAATCTGACAATCTGATCATTCTGATAGGGAAGCTGTGTTTGTCCGAACACAGGCCACCTAGCAATGTTCTTTTTGTAACATAAAGAACGGTCAAAGAACAAAGGGCGATTTGTGTCAGCATTACACAGACATAAATGACCGTCACGTTTCAAGTAATCCATGGAAATTATGCACATTTTTCTTTGTAACAAGGGAAATAGAAAATTTAAGGAAACTAATCCCGAAATACATGCTTTT
>JAOVYW010000037.1:4710357-4722586 GCA_025775045.1 Hiodon tergisus | reverse complement strand
CCCCCCCCCCCCCCCCCCCCCCCCCCCCCCCCAACTAAACACAGGGATAGCAATACAACTGAGAGGAAAATGTTTAGGGTCGACTGGATGCCAGCAGATGTCCTGTAAGCCCCATCTCATGAGGGTTAGCACATTCAGCATAGGAACATACTGAAGAAGCAGGTCCAATGGAGATTTAGGTTGACCTACAGAGCAAAAGAATCAGAGTGAAAACTGTAAAAAGCTGAGAATTTCCATCATTTATCCACTTAGAATAGGGCCTCAAGTATTCACATTAGCGTCTTATTTAGAAAAAGGGACCATTACATTTTGTTTAAAAAATAAATAAATTGGTGGTCACCAAATAGCTGAGAAATAATCTACTGTTGGAGTAGCTTTAAAATATTTTTCATCAGTGACTTGTGTTGAATTAAGGTCAAATGTATCAGTGACTTTCACATTGCTCTACAGACCGACTATATCCGTCCACTTCATTGAGCGTTTAGAAACCAGGAAGAGTGGAATAACAAAACAGAGTGTACATCTATTTAGGACAAACGTCAAAATAATTTTTACATTTTGAAAGTTCTTGTCAAATAAACGGCGCATCTGTCCTCTAAATCCGATCACGTCAAAAAGGCTGGGGAGAATCAATAAACTTGGCAATCCACTCCGCCATTCACGGCCGACGGACACAGAATCATGAATCACAAAATTGCATCTCGCCCCACTCAGGTTTTTTTTTAAGCATCGCGATCAATAAATGTAGGCTACAATGTAAGGCAGGATTTTTATTTACTCTAAACCTCGTTATCGTTTTCTAAAATTCACTTAAAGGAAGGAACAGTTCCAGCATTCTGCCCGTCTTCGTCCGTTGAAACCGCTTCACAGCCACAGTCTGAAGCGGGTTCAGAGCTCTGCTTCTCGTCACTGTATTACCTACACGCCATTGGCCTCTCTCTTTCCGATCAATTGCACACTAATAGATGATTTCTGGAGTCAGTTAACCATGTCAATATTGATTGTTGGGGGGCCGTTTCGCTCCTACCAAATTAAACTGGAGTCTCTCCCAACATCGAGAAAAACTCGTCCAGGAAACCATTTCTCGCTGAGGCAGCGCAGGTAGGCCTTTCGTGATTTATTTATTTACCACATATTGTATACCTTGCACGAGTGTACAACAGCACTGCTGGATTGAACCAGACAACCTTTAAGGTCACAATTCCGCGACCCTAACCTCTACACCACAAATCGCATTCTAAATTTAACCACAAAACCCAATGATAAAATAAATATTGGTTAATGCTTGAATTGGATATTACAATACACCATTAGTAAAAACACAGTTCCGTCGCGCAGACAGTGGCTCACGGAACCGCACCTAATGGAGTGTTCCCTAAACGGGGGTACAAACAGAGTTTCATCACGTGTATGAAAATAAGACAAAACAGGCCTTTTCTACTCTTTCTTTATTTCATTTGTCAGACGTCCGTCAGCTAACGGATATTGAAAAACTCAGGGCAGAAAGATAGAGATCAGCAAGGACACAGCTGCAGAAAAGCACAAAACTGCCATCAAGAACGGCATTCATGGAATTAAAAAATAAAAAAAAAAAGATTTCACATGCGTTGGTATGGGGCTGGATGTGAGAGAGGGGGGAAGTTGGCCCACCAGCAGGAAACTCACTTTGGCTTGGTCTCGGCGTCCGTGACCTGGCGGATGAAGATGGCGTCCTCGGGGTGGGTTATGTCGCCCATTTCGTGCATGTAGGACGAGGCGATGGCCAGCGTGGAGCCGTCGTTGCTGAAGGCCAGGGACGCGATGCTGGTGGGGTAGCGGTGGAACTGACACAGCCGCTTCTTGTTGAACGGGTCCCAGATGTTCACAAAGCCGTCTGAGCCCCCTGCCGACCCCACCCCCCAAGTCATCACCGCTGAGTCATCACCGCGAGCAACCACCAAACGTGCATTTTAAACTACAAATGACCAATCGCCAAATTAAAGCATAGCTGAACCCTGAGGGTTTTGGCCATTCGACACAGAGCATCACTGAAACGTTGCTAAATAAAAACCAACACCAAAATAGCAGGCAAGCAAGTCTTAAAAAAAAAAAAAAAACGTATGTACCTCCAAGGGAGTTTGTCTTTCGCAACCTGGAAACGATGTATACTGGCTATAAGCTAAGGATTGCTACACAGCTTGACGGAAGGCGTACCTGTGGCAAACGTGTTGTGAACGCTGTGGAAGGAGATGGCGTTGACCGGGTACACCTGCTCAATGCCGTTTTCCTTCAGCCTGTGACACTTAAAGGCGTACTTCTTCTTCTGCACCTCCAGGCTGGGGTCCAGGTACTCCACGGCAACCCGGCCTTCTATCGAGCTCAGGACGTAGCCCTGGAAACCGCAAATCGCACGTCAGCGCCCCCCACACACACAACCAGATAGAGGGCCATTCCTGAAGACTTGATCACGAGGGAAGCCCAATACACTGTAGAGACCCATGTGTGTCAGATAGACACAGACACAGACATACTTGCTTGTTGGGGAAGGCTCGGATGCAGCGGGTCTGGTACTTCAGACTGGACTCCCTCCTCTGCTGGACATATCCCATGTTCCTCAGGTCCCACACCAGGACCCTCCGACCAGCCGTCCCAACAATCAGCCGGTCTCCCGCTACAGAAAGAGTGTACACCTAGAGGCAGACAAAAGACATCCCACACATTTCACCACACATGGCAGCGAGGAATTTCATCATCTGCAATGCCACCTGCCATCTTTTCTTAACAGCCCAAATCTCCACGAGCGGTCACTTGAATTGTAACCCAAACCCAACATTTAGGCAGTACGCAAGATCATAAACATTGGTTTTCCCATCCAGGACAGGACAATCACGAATGGTCTTGTCACGATGTAAAACCAAGCATTCAGCCTGACAGATCAATCAATGCCCAGGCAAGCCACAAGCACAAATATCCCTGAAAGGAATTACTTTTAAAAAAAATAATAATAATTTAAAAAAAGAAAATCGGCATAACGAGCCCAATGTAACTAATAAACGGCTTAATTCATTCTTGCGCCCCGTCACGCATTTATATCTGCACCTCGCAGGGTCCACATGCACCCATAAATTGCAGTGGTTATCTAACGCAGTCCATTCCATCTGAGCTGAACCTGAAATTGGGTCTTTGGAGCAGCAGCGATGACGCGGCGCACACTGCAGCCGTTAACAGCCGAGGGAGAACGGGCCCTCGCGTTTCCACAGGAAAGGACTGGAGGAAAGCTGACTGACGGTACTATTTTATCCACCCCCATTACAAACACAGACCGTTCACAGCTCCACTGTCGACAGGCAAATTGTGGTTAAAGGGGAAATAGGGTCGCAATAATAGAGTCCTACATTTATTTAATAAAATACTTGATTGGCCTGACTACTTACACACAGACCCAAAAATGTAGACAATAATAGTTCCGTTTAATAGCCCCCGCCTTTTTAAGGATACTTTTAAATAAATGTAAAAAATGTAACTGAGCTCATTTCAATAAAGTCATTCTGTTTTAATCTCTATGCGCATGCATCAATAATGTGAAAGCCTTGTGTACTAACAAATTGAGCAAATGACTTTTCAGACCACTCAGGTAACCCCCCAGATGCTTCCATTAACATTTAGTAGTAAAGCAGAGGACAGGAACTAGTGAGCAGAAATTTTCCCTTGGTACTAGTACCTCTAAAGCAAGTAAAACATTCCCTTCATCATCATCATCATCATCATCAACGTCATCAGTCCAAAGGTTACCTTTTCAGGCTGGGTAAAAGTGCCAGCATTGCAGGGGGTCCGGGGATCCCACAGCCGAACTGACCGGTCCCAGCTGCCCGTTACTATGACGTTGACTTCAGGACAATACTCAACACAACGAATCGGAGCGTCGTGCGATCCCACTACCGTGTCTGTTGAAAGACAGTGCGTCACAATGTAATCACAAGAAGATTAGGGCGCAGGGTACAACATATTCCATTGTACGGTTAAACCAAAGGCATTATGGGTATAATGTATCAAAGACGCAGCTTCACGAATAACCGAAGCTTCTTTAACGAATGGTACGGCATCGGATACAGAAACTTGCACGGGTGACAGTACATTCACATGCAACTCTGCATATATGGGTAGACATACCTTGGTCTGTATTTAAGTCGTGAGTCTTCAACTGCATATCCAGACCCCCACTCCAGGCATGTGTGGAGTCCTTTAAAACAAAAGAGTAGTTTTATTACAGCGTGCATCACATAAGGTATGGGCATGTCAAGAGAATGCTTTTTAAATATTAACATAAAAACAGTAAAAAAATGAAACGTCTAAAACCGAACTGAAGTCAATCGAAGTCTAACCAGAATAAAATGTAAATAACAAAAGTAAAATAATAATGGGGCCTTTGTTAAAACCTCTCACTCTTATCAATAATACCTACAGCTTTAATTTTACTTACATAAAACGCACAATCAAGCACAGGTGCCAGGTGCTGGTATTTTATTCTCATGGAATTTCCACCGACATCAAAAAGGCGGACCGTGGAATCCCAAGAGGACACTAACAAGAACTGTGCTGTGCTCGGACTGAACTTCACTGCCGAAATGCTGTCTTCCGGACCCTGGTTCAGTTTAAACTCATTTGAACCAGTCATCTGGGGATTAAAGACAGACAAGAGTGGGTTTTTATGACACTTGACTTCAAACGTTCGTAATTAATACCGTTTATTTTGCAGACGAAGTGACTTGAGCCGTTTATGCACGCTTGTGATACTGTGACTCGCTTGTGTGAAGGCTAATTTTGCCTTCAGTGGTTAAAAAGTTTTACTTATTGCCTTGACGTATTCGCCAAGGATACCCTACTACTTAGCCATTAGGAACAACGCATATCCATCCCCGTTCGAAATTGCATCCAGCGTGTCTCTATTCGATGTTTTCCACGGGCTCACTACAAACCTTGTAAACCATATACGGATAACATTGGGCTTTCAGTTGGTAGTGAACTTTAAAATACAGTTATCGATAATGTCCAAACGGATTATGTTCGTTTGTTAGCCTAAGATAAACTGGTCGAGCTAAATAGCTAACGTTAGCCACTATATTAACCAACCTCAAACCAGGCTACCGAGCGAACCAAATTTAACAGACTAAAATAAAAACAAAAAAAATGTTTAGTTGACGAGATCCGGTTACTTTAAAGGAATCTTCGAGCGACTAGTTATAACAACCAAGCCGATAAAATAACACGTTGGGGCTTATTCTGTCTGATGAAAAAATAAACTTTCTAATTCAAACATTTTCCCGCAAAACCCTGGATATCACTACATAATTAATATTTACAGCTAGCTACCCATATACATACTCACCGTGAATTGTTTTAAAATTGCTGTAACCCACTGTGATGTAGTTTTATTAAAGCCGCAAAATTTCCTAGTTGATTTTATGGTAAATATCTTTCGAGGGCTCACAAATCCTTCCCCACAAGCAAACTATCCTCGCATCGTTCCATCGACTGTTAGAAAACTGCGGTATCCTATTGGCTGACTCGAATCCGAAACATTCCCGCTTCATTTTTTATTGGTTGTATCAACTAACTTCCTTTTACTCTGATGATTTTCCGTTGTCAGTGTGTTTGTCATGTGACTGGTGGTAAACTAAACGACTTCCGTCACTGTGTTCGGTTTTTTTTATTTTTGCGTGGGACTGCACAATTGAACGTAATTAAGTTATATGTATATATATATATATCCACGAAGTTAATTAACAGTATTATTGTATATTATACATACATTGAGGAATATAATTAAAGACTTAGCTAACACTTATTTCAGTAAAGTTGTTATTATTTATACTCTCTTATCTAATTTAGCGTCACACTGGTCAATTTTGAGAGCTCGCTGTGTAATATTTCTGTAGCTAGTGAAATATGTATGATAACTAATTTTATTCAAGATACTTTACATGCATTCCCATGCAACGAAAGCACGATCTTTACGGTAGGATGCTTCCGTCATTTTAAGATCCTTTTCTTCATCAATCCCACCGAACTATTTTAATAGGGTTGTACCTGGTCAGTGCTTCGATAAAGAGGTTATTCATGACTTTTCCTAATTAACTACTGTCCCTCGCGGTAAAGTATATTGATGTATCTCTTGTATTTACCAAACAGGGTTATATAAAGCAATTTGTCATCCGTGTATGTATTTCTTTCTAAATAAACCATTTTCATGAATTTAACTTCTGATTTTAATCCGGTATAAATTTATCAGTCTATTTCAAACTGACATTTATTATTCAGGAAGTTCTAACAGTTCTGAATTCGAATTGTACTAAAAAAGTAAGATTATGTTTAAACGGATGCCCTCTAAAAATAAATATAACCTGGTTTGTATTTCTGACCCTAGTATAGCCGCCTGGATTTTCGAAATATGAATTAAATAAAAAGATGCAATTGACTAACATAAAAGTTGATTAAATGTATATTATTGCTAAATAAGGTTTATTTTATAATCTGTGCAATTAAACAGTGCCATATTTTCAGTTTAATATATTCTGTTCTTAGATTACAACTGATAGTGACTACTGTTACTCTTGACCAGGTTAGTTGCTACCCAATGTCTCCTTCAGAAATGTGTTCACTGCAAAACAGCAGTGTATGCTTATCTGACACTATTTTACGAGTGGTTCGTCTAAGTGCGTTTCTGACTTGATGCTGTAATTTTTAAACTCAACCGAAGATCCAAGCCCTCAGTTCCAATAATTGGTTCAAACTGTGCTTTATACATTGCATTATATTAATTTTCTGTACACATGCGCAGAGAAGGGGTGGTTGAGGGCCACGTGTACGTTGAATTTTGAATCAATTTTCTTTCCTACTGTGAGATAGGTGATAGTGGCCTTTGACCTGATCAGTGAAAGTGGGTACTAAAATCAGGGTGCTACGACTTTAAGGGGGCATTGAAATAAGACTGGTTGGGAACTGTATAGCTTGTTTTCTTCCCTAATATAGGTAGGGAAATGTAATGTATTGTCAGCAGTGAAATCTCGAAGGTTACTTAGTTTTTTAATCTTAGTATTTTACTTTGTTGTAACTATATATATGTATATATCGAGATATATATATAATATATATTATAATAGGTATATATAATCACTATTCTAAAACTGCCTTCTTTCATAATGAAAACGATGCTTACCCTCATGTTACATTACAGTAAAGATAATCAATCTGCTGCTCACAGTAAAGTGTGTGTATAAATAATTTCCCCAAAAAATATTTCTTGTGCACAATCTGTTTCTTTTGAAAAAATTAAAGCGATAATTAAGATGCTAATGACCAATTGTTATTGAGTTACAAATGTTTAATTGCGGGGTAAAAGCGATGAGCCTACTAATAATTTTGTTATTAGATTTTCGAAGAACCATTCGAAGTTCTTGTTTGTATGCTGACTATAAGAAACAGACATACGTTTGGCACATTCACTATTTCTGTTTCGTGTTCGTAGAATACAAATAACGGAATTAGAACCATTTATGGATTTGCTTTGGGGCTTTGTATACCATCTTTTACGACGTTAATCGTCGACATATCGGTTAAATCACTACACAAAAATGCTCTGAATAAAAGTACAAAATATTCAATATACACATGGTGTATTTAATACGCTACAATCAGCGAAACGATCTTATTTACACATATTGTTGGTTTATCATTAGAAAGGTAATGGGTCTACCCTCGTCAAGTTCATAAATAGACACACACGTACGTGTATTAAATTGTTTTACTAATGCTATGAACGTGGAATCAGTATTCAATCTTGTTATAAAGATTGTACAGCGGCAAAGCCGGTAGGTTGTTGCCCGGATAATATAAAGGTGTTGGAAAGGCAATGGACCGTGGAACTGGAACTCTTAGTAGGGAATTATCTCTAAAAACAAGTGGCATCCCAACTAGAGTCTGCGCGGATGCGTGTGCCATATTAGCCGCTTCCAGTTCTGCCGAGAGCTGTCTTTTCCATTTGTTCCTGCGGTTCTGGAACCAAGTCTTCACCTGAGTCTCTGTCAGCTGCAGACTGGAAGCTAGACAGGCCCGTTCGGCGCTACTCAAGTAGCGTTTCATGTCGAAGGTTGACTCAAGTTGATACACTTGACTCCGCGAGAACACGGTGCGGGTCTTCTTCTTGGCCGAGTTACCGTGTTTCTCCTCTGGGTCTCTTTTCCTCACTTCAGAGGCTGGTGACATATGGTTACACGGTCTTTCTTTTTCTTCTTTGAAATTCTGAAATATACCCTGTGTTAAATGCTGTCGCCTCTCTATTGCATCTGCTCCCGATGTAATTCCTTTAGTGAAATCTAGAAGAAAGAAACAGAGTTATAATATAGAGCATCTATTTGAGATACTGTTGTACAGTACATTTTTTAATTATGTATAATATTTAGACTATTTGCGTCTTGTTTTTTTCTTTATCCCGCTGAAGAATTATTTAAATATTTTATGTCAAAAATCAATTTTCATCTAATGGCGTAATCGTCCGTTCAATAAACATATGATGTTTTATTGTTTTCTCATAAGAATTTTTTTTTTACTAATGAGCCGTATCTGTTAACTACGATTTTGAAATACCACATCCTCTTTTGAATTTCTGGGAAATGTGTTGTAATTTTGACTCAGCAAAACTATAACTTTTTAACATTAGTCGATACTTTATTCCGGAGTTTATCAGATTTGAACTATGACCGCTTAATCGACTGATTCCGAATGCTTATTAAATACACAATTAACATGCTACTAATTGAATAATTATATAGTCTAGGGTCAGTTGCGAAAAACATTTCAAAAGCAAATTTAGTCAACGATCTCAATTGTTCTTTTGAAGAAAATCCGTTCACGTGATATTGTCTGGTACATCTACAACAGCGTTAAGTGACGAGGATAGTAATGAACTTACTTAGACAAGAAAAGTTGAGAGGCTGGCGTTGAGGGCTTGAATCTCTGTTTCTGGGCTCAGTACAAAAACAGTCTGCAGCATCTTCACCGCCACTGCACTCCTCAGACGACACGGACGGCGTGCGCTTTCTCTGTGGTCCCCCTCTGGAACTTTCCTTGCGCGCACCTTCGGATGTGGTACCCAGAATGGACTGAATGGTAAAGCTGGAGACGGGGACCGGTGAGCACTTGCTACCACTCTCTTCCGAGTTATTCATTCTGGATTCATAACATGAAGAAGGGGGATCAGAAGCTTGCGCGTTTAAATAAAAAAATTAATTAACTTAAAAAAAAAAAAAATACCCACACACGGCAGTGTACCATGAACAATTTTGAGAACTTGTTTAAAGGAGAAGGTTTTAGTTGATTGTTTTCCCCCCTGAGCTCACACTTACTCACTTACTTGAATGAATCCCTGCCTGCTACCACCCGCTCTCGACTAGAGGCACTCTCGCGGCGTGGTTTCATTTTGCATGTGGGTAAGCTCCGCGTGGGCCAATCACAGGCGTAAAATCTGCCCCCGGAAATTTCAAACTCCGTCTGTCGTCTTAGACGAAAAAATTACCTGGGCTTAGAAAAGCACTGACATCACCACGGACCGGCAACGTAAATCTGACCAATTATGCTCCATTGATTTAACGTTTATTTCA
Organism: Hiodon tergisus; assembly: GCA_025775045.1. NCBI lineage: Eukaryota > Metazoa > Chordata > Actinopteri > Hiodontiformes > Hiodontidae > Hiodon > Hiodon tergisus. The sequence goes on along the minus strand of JAOVYW010000037.1, from coordinate 4,712,951 downwards.
GCGTCGTCGCTAATTCGATTTGCAAAAAGCAAATGAGTAAATAAAACTACTAGATTACTGATAATAGAAACAAGCATAAAATGCAAAAATATATATAATGGGGCTGTTTTCAGTAAACAAAACAATAAAAAAACAGACCTCTGTCTGCATACGTGAGATGAAAACTTCACCTCACTGGTCTATTCTTCTGTGTGTGTGTGTGTGTGTGTGTGTGTGTGTGTGTGTGTGTGTGTGTGTGTGTGTGTGTGTGTGTGTGTGTGTGTCAAAGAGAAAGAAAGCCCTTGTTTTGTGTAATAGTTTTTATTTAATCATCGATGTTTTGCGTTGTATTGCAAATTGTGTTCTAATTTATGGCTAAATATTTATGAATGTTCTATATGAAAAAGACAAGTAATTTATTGCGTGTTTATTACTGTACGTGTGTGTGTATATATATATATATATATAGTATTGTGCATTACAATGGTTATTAATAAACAAATTCCTTTCACTGTAATTTAATTAAACCCGACATTTTTAATATGACGTGTTGAGTAATATATGGGCCAAAGTCATGGGTTCCCATGTGTCTACGGACCTCTGCTTTCCCAGATTTCTTCCGTCCCTATATTTTCTGTATTTTATTTAAATTAACTGCAAATATTTTTATTTTATGGAAAATACTGGAACGTATGTTTATGTCATGACGAAGTATATGACATTTGACAATGTCAACCATGTTCGCCTACGGAAGACGTGAAACTTTACATAGTCCAGCAACTTCGCCGGGAAATGAAGCAAACTTGAAAAGATTCACAACATCCTATTTAGTTTCATTTGATGTTGGCGATGGGATAAATTTATCACAAGAAAGGCAGTGTGCACTCAGATTTTTCTATATTAAATTTTTTTTTTTTTAACTGAAGAAAGGGCATTTTAAAATGGTTCCGCGCGCTCTATTGGCCCACTGTTGGAATAACTATACATTCTAAACCATTTTATTTAAACGACGCATTGCGTTTTATTGAATTTGGCCTTTTTTTAACAGGCTACAACTAAGAAATAACTGTTACAAGGTGACCCCCATTTCATATAAGCACATGCAGAATTATTTCAGTATGTTTTCTCAGCGGACGCATTCAGTGTTGATGTAAATGTTTTTGTTTTGTTTTTAAACGGGATTGTTTAAACCCTCCAGTACGTTTATACATAAGCAGCGTTCACAGCACGGACGCACTCCTTATGACAGCACTTGCATGATCTCGGGGAAAAAATACCCCACTAGGTTCGTCAATTATTTAAAAAAAAAAGTCCCTCAGAATTACGCATCACACTTCAACTAGCACATTTGAAATAATGATTCATCACCTTCGGCATTTCTGCTGTCACAGTAACCACGATGATTAGGTTTTCAACGGCTAGGCAATATATTGGTTGTAATGTGAAATCGGATTTCCAAGTGTGGACTGTACTGCGACTACTTCTAACCCTTAGTAAACAGAAAAAGGCCTAAGAATAAAATTATTTTTCTTCATTTTATAGGATGGATAATTACTTGGCCGTTATTTAATCGACTAATTGATCAGAGTGATTAAAAAGGTTCCACTCCTGGCCATGTCTGGGGGGCAGGTGTGGGTTCGGATGTGGTGGTTCACCACGTTAACGTAATCATGTTTCTGTGCGGTGCACTGAAAGTATATCCGAATCGAATTATAGCGCCTGCTCTTTAAGCCAGGGATTGCCGAATGCAAGGGAGAATGCTCATACTAACTTCTCCTGTAAACATTCAGTCCCTTTACACAGGGCCCCGTAACCATATTTATGTGATATATCTAAAATATACTGCAGAACGCGTGCTACCATAACCCCGAGTATGATCTCGAGGAGGATTAGATATATATTAGTAAGCACTGAACAAATATTACAATTGCAAAAACGCACCTAACGGCTGTAAAGCCTTCATATCACCATAACCATTATCTTTATATATACATACATACATATATGAATAGAGGATCCGTAAAATGAAGTCTTACCGAGACTTCATGCGACTCAGTGATGTCAAAATGATGTGTGATTCCTACCAAGTTTTAAATGTTAATATAGCTGTTTAAATAATTACGTATTCGTTATGGAGTGTCGTTTTATTTAAATGAACCATGTATGTTGATTTGATCTCATTCACACAACATTTACTCTGTTGAACAAGCATGCCATTGAAGGCATTTCCACCCGGTCAGTGCACACAGCTCGAGCGGGCGAGGGTCTACACGACGGAAGAGGTTTTTCTCTTGGAAAGACAGATGAAGTCATACACACATTTTATCTGGAAATCAAGGTTCGATAGATATTAAACAAGGAGTCTTTACATCAGTGTATTATGATGTATGGGGCGTCCGAACTTAAAAATAGGGAAATTACCAAAGAAAATGATCCCAATAAATTTTCTAAGTATGAACGTTGATTACGTTTCGATTTTCATTCAGCGGATTTTAGTCTTCTCTTTTCTCTGGCTCAAATGACATCTCACAGAGAGAACGTGAGAGAGAGAGAGAGAGAGAGAGAGAGAGAGAGAGAGAGAGAGAGAGAGAGAGAGAGAGAGAGAGAGAGAGAGA
>JAOVYW010000037.1:4682924-4696240 GCA_025775045.1 Hiodon tergisus | reverse complement strand
GTCTCTGAACACCGGCTCAACAACCGACTGAATTAAGAAAACAAGGCTCAGATCGGTTTCAGGTACCAGTGGTTTCACCAGAGATTTTCCCGGTTGTTCTTTTTCTTTTTTTGGGTTTACTATGAACTCATTTCATAAGGTCAACGCAAAGACCCTTTACCCTGCGTGGTAGGAGCACATTTGCCTCAAAAGCCTTCTTTTACGAAGACACGTTTGCAAGTGGAATGGAACAAGTTCATGGTGATTTAGTCACCATTGTAGGCAGACAGCAGTTCTATACTGTAAGAGTTCGAGTATGCTGGAAAAATTGTACATCCTAAGGAAATTAACTTGCATCAAGATAAATATATGTATGTGCATTTTTCTTTTGGTTTATTGATCAGTTCGTTTTTAATTCCATCATTGTCTCACTTCTGAAGGAAGCAGTGTTGGAATGGTTTTGAAACCTTTTCAACTTTTGCTATACAGATTCCTGGTTTTGTCAAGCATCTCGTCATCTGGAATGCCCAAAACCAGCATCACAAAAAGCTGTTATAATTTCATCAGAAATAAGGTTCAGAAATAACTAGTTCTTTAAATTATTACCTTTACTAAAATGGAAGTTTACTGTTGTTGTTTTTTTTTGCCTTGGATTAAAAATATATAGTGTAAATATCTATTATAATTATTATTTGGTCTTAAAACTCCATGTAACAGAAAAGTTGACTTTACAAACTTTTCAGATTTTCTTAATTGTTCTGATTTCAGAATGTTGTCTAACCAGCTGTCGCTGATTTAATTTAAAGTAGAGGATCGTAGTGGCTATTAACTATAGATAATCTAACAATCTCTTAAACATGTGGAGAATACACACGTGCATTACATTCAAGAAGGCTTCTATAGAACTCTTAATTTGTAATGTGGGAAAGTCTATTTCCATTTGAAAGCCTTTTATTTTTCTTGCCTGCAAGTGAAATATCACTTTTGTGACTGTAACGTCATGAGTAATCATTCTAGTAGTATTTTAATATAGAGACTATCATACGTATGTGCATAACTGGGTCTTGATATGTAATTGCTGTTCTTAGAGCAACGGGGGGGACTTTTGGTGATGTTCCAGGAACAACAATTATGCAAAATTACGTTGTGCTTGTTGTATTGTACATGTGAAAATACAACTTGTGTAAGAATAACCTCAGCAATTGTCAATTAAAATTTTAAACCCTTTTTTTTTTTGTACATCCTAAGTAAACAACTTCTTACTGACCGATTCAGTTTGTGTTTATTAACATGCATCATTTACACTCTGTGATCACGTGTGTGGATGGTGGAGGGAAACCCAGGCTTGGTCACGTGTGTGGAGGGTGGGAGGGGGAACCAAGGCTTGGTCGCGTGTGAGAATGGTGGAGGGGAATCTAGGTTTGATCATGTGTGAGGATGGTGGAGGGAAACCAAGGCTTGCCCTGATGATGAGCGTAAATACTCCAGGTCCGAAACTGGGCATGCCAGATGCACTGAAAGTAACGGCAGGCGGACATCATGGCGGTTTGGTTTTCACAGAGTCTTCTGTGCGCTGTGTTTTCTCAATGTGTCGTTTGTCTCTTGGTCAAACGCATCCACTGCTCTTCTCACCGTCCCCTCTGTGTTGTCCCCAGGGCCCAAGGGAAAGCCCTGGAGTGCTTGTTTTCGCAGGTCGTCCAGGAATCTGGCCTTCAACTGATTGAGTTCCGAAGCTAGGGACTGCATGCTTCCCCGGGCCAATTTATTATCTGTGAAATGAAGGAAAAAGGCAGAACCAGTCAGTGGAGCGTGCGACATCGATAGTTCATCTTCAACGGAATGGCTATCAAAAAGTAGTGCAAAAGCCGGAAACCCGTTTTCCTTTTCCTGCAGAGGGTATTGGTGTCAATATTACAGCCCTATTACAAAGCGATACAATGTATCCCGTTTTTTCCTACCTCTGTTCCTTTATGGTCCATGTGCCATGTTGTTCAGACACACCCATTTTGCACTAGACTAATGAATCGGGCCTAATGAAAATAACACTGTCCCCCAAAACAGTTTTAAAATAGGGGTACCAAACCTCTGGCAGTCTCCATGGCCCGGGACACCAGGCTGCGACACGCCAGGTCAGCCTGGTGCACGACACTGGAGGCACAGCAGAGCCGGTCTGTCTCCTTAAAGGAAACGGGATAAATAGTGAGATAAAGCACTACCTTGAGTGAGATAAAGAGTAAGATACATTTTGACAGAACCGTTTCCTATGTACGCGCAACGACGTTAAATGTTCGTTAAAAACAACGTACCTTTTGCTCTGCGTCATCCTGGATTGGCCTCAGTGGGTTGTCCAAGGCAGCCGCAAATAATCCAAATGACAACTGTCTAACAGTAAGCCAAACAGGCTCGGTCAATCCACTGCGTCTAACGCACGTCTAGCTATTGGCTACACGCATATACTGCAAGCGACCCGACATAATCGCAGAATTTGACGTGTATAAGTGCCGTACATGTCGTCTGTTGAAAAGCCACCGGTGCTGGTCAGAGTGAGGCTCATCTGCTCCCAAGGGTTTCTGAGGGGGTTTGGAGGTTCGATTCGTTTTGCCATCTCTGCAATGACGTCGTCGGGCAGGGGGCAGTTTCTAGCGCGGTTTCTCAGGAGGCAGGAGTTGACAGGACACTGCAGGTGGAGCTGACAGTAGCCGAGAGAGACTGGGTGGGCAACCAGGAGTAAACGTTAAAAAACGCAATTACGCTGGATCAGTGGAACTATTCTTATTAAATATATGGCTGATGACAACGTTACACGTTTCAGAATTACCTGACTAGAATACATAAATATAAGTGTGAATAAATCTAATGGAGACACCTTGACGTACACTTTCTTGCGAGTTGGTAGGCTTCGTATCTCATGCTTTGATAGTAAAAGTTGTCGTCCAGCAGAAGTACTGCGGAACATGGGGGTGCGAGAGGAGGGGCGGACTCGTCTGACGTCTCAAACACCTGCTGCCTCCGTGCGCTGTCGATAAAGCGTGCCCAGGCGTCACCGTCACCGACTCGAAGTTCAGGCTCAGCTTCTGGGGCCCGGACGCCGGTGAGAAAGCATTCCAGACATCGCGTCACCTCCTTTCTTTGTAGCTTCCAGCTGGAGTGCTGGACGCGGTAAACATAATCCTGACCTTTTGTAACTTGCAAATTTTGCATTATTTACTCAACGTGCACGCATTCTAAACTACGTATCGTGTATCGGTAAAATAGTATAGCTTGTTAACAAGTAAATGTTCGGGAAATTGAAGATTTCTACGTTCCAGCACGTCATGTGTGCCGGTTAATCTCTGCATGAAATCGTTTTTGAAGTACATTACACACATTATACTTTAACTACGTTACCGTGCGGGTGACATCATCGTTGCAGTCTTTTCTGAACTCGTATGCCTCTTCTGGAATTAATTCATCATAAGACAAAACAAAACTCCCCCATCCCTGATTTCGTAAATGGATAGAAAGGGTTTCCACCAACGTCGTCTTCCCAGCGGCTGGTAACCCGCACATAACACACAGGCACATTCGAGTATGCCGTGTATAAACTGGTTTACCCACTGTATCCATTCACACGTCCAAATCTTCTCCTTTATTTTTTTAACGCTGGTTAGACCTTCCAAAACCCAACTGCATTTACTTCTAAGTTATGCCCCAAATGCTTCCGGGTTCTGAAGTCAACAGGAAACCCCTAGGTTCAGGACCACGTCTAGTTTTAAAGTCACAGCGCCATCGTAATCGAATACGTGTTTCAGTGAAACTCGGATATAGGCGTTCGTTACTTTAAAAAGTAATTTTATTAGAAATATTTTTAAAGCATTACAATACAATAAAACTAAAACTTATTCACAAACGCATAGATTAATAAATTCATTTGCCTTACATAATTTTAGTGGTATTTTTTAATACATTATTTACCTCACACCTTTTCCATTAACGTGATCTTGCGTGATTCTGTTACCCCCCCCGCTGGTACAGGAATTCACTATAATTTTATATGTTTATTAACAGTATGAAAATGTTATCGGCCCGAGGGTCAAGCACGCGGGATGGGCGGGGCCTGTTTCGGGGGAATGCGCTTAGGGACCCCTGGTCCCTGCTGGGGTACAGGCTGGGGTGTCGCTGTCCTGCCAAATTTCAAGTTTGAATAGCTAGAAGAATCACATTAAAACAAAAACAAAAACTATTGTCAGAAGAAAGATACACACAAGACTCAGATCTGCAGGCTTGAAAACCTTACGCGGTAACGCTGGTGGTGCTGGATTTTACACATTCAGTCGTGTTTATTCTCAAGGCGTCATAAGGTTTACGCTGTGGATCTGACTGCAGCTCAAAGTGTAAAAAAAATAAATAAATAAGAAAATACTGTTCTCAAATCTCCAAATCCGGCTCAATTCAGAGAACGGCTTGACCCAAAACCGTCTCCACGGCGGCCGTTTGAGGTACTTTACCTGGATTCGACCACTGGGGTTGCTCGTGGGTATGAGAGAGGTGGCTGCAAACATTGAGAGAAAGAGGACACCGTTCACTCAAGCTCCAAAACACTCAACAGAGTTAATCGAAGCACACAAGCACACTGAGATCTAGTGTCGGTGTTGGATCAAGCGTATGTTGTCAGTTCACCCCCGTGCTCATTTGCTCCAACTGACTCCAGTAGACCACCAACAACCAATCTGACCCTAATCCCGGAGTTCTGCAATATCTCTGCTCAAATGGTGCGTTCCCTTTATTTAAAGCGATCTATTTGAAGCATACTGCACATCTGTATCCCCAGTCAGGGCATGGGTCATACTTTGAGGCGAGTCCGAAATCAGAAAGTGTGTTTTTAGGCAAAGTGCTCAATCTCAGTTTAGCGTAATGCGAAAGCGTAGCGTACGTGCATTTTTCCGTGTTTTAAAAGGCATCTGCAACGCAAAGCAATGTGAGCTCAATGAGAACCTGAGGGGGTATTGTAGGGTTCTGTGCTTGAGGCTGTGGGGTGGAATTTCTCTGGGCGGTTGCTGGGTTGTTGGTTGTCGTGGGTGACCTGCGAGACATAAATATATGGAACAAACAGACCGTAGGTCCAGTTCAAATACCCCAAAATAACAAAATAATCTGTATGCACGTTTTAATCCTGAGACGTTGCAGGTTGGAACTCGTAAAACATGGCGACACGTTTCAGCACGGGCCACGAAGCAAGGCACATCTCAGCTGAATGAGCTGAAGAGGGGGGCCATCGTACCGTCTGGAGCGTCTCCGCTTACAGCGGGTCAACCAGTCACGCCTGAAGACGTAGAGCAGCACCACGGCGATGAGGATGAGTACGGGGACGACCAACAGAAAAAAGATCAGCAGGCCGTTCCTGAGGGAGAAGTCTGAAGAAGAACGGGTGTGGGTTAGACCGGCCGGCCCAGAGACCGCTGCGGCCGGAAAAGAACGGCCTCCTCAGAAAGGGGCTTGCTTTACCTATCTGTGCCGGGCCGCTGTCCACGCTCCCCCCTCTGCCCCACGTGTTGCAAAAGGGCGGCGCCCAGCCATCATCGCAGTGGCAGTTCCCCTGGTTGTTACACACCTGAGGAGAGGCGCGCACCACAGGCTTTCCGTTACTCCGCGTCCCACCCCAGCCTGTGCGCACTCGCGTCCCCTTTTCCTCACCCACTTCAAGGCCTGGCTTTGGCGGGACATTGGAGCGCCCACCAGGGGCACCGCTCTGCTTTTGGAAACCGGCTTCACTCACCCCGCGACCGTTACAGGTTCCCTGAGCGTCGCAACTGAAGTTGGGGCGCAGTGCTGAGGCGTTGGTGCATTTGAAGTCAAGGCAAGTCTGGGTGCAAAGAACAGGATGCAGGTTACCACAAACATCTAGTTTACATGAATCTAACCCTGATATCTTCTCTTAGGGACACAGTGAATCTGCTGGAACTCTTTTCCAACCACAGGCAATGTTTGGTCTAGTTATTTTGTCTTTGATTGTTCTAAACTTCTGGTCTTTTTTTAAAAAGTATTTACTGTCTTTTTCATATGGTCACAGAGAAGAGAGTAAGAGAAAGGAGAGTTTGAAGCTCCAGGAAGACACCAAACCCAGGCCAGACCCCTCACCTTCCCCATAGCGCAGAGACTTCCTGGATTGACGTAGGCGGGGTCTCGGACATCTGGGCCCAGGTTGAAGTCCGCGTTCACACACTTCTCACCACCAATGTTCTGCACACTAACGATGGCCCCCGTTGGCGGAAAGTTGGCGTTGACATTGGTGCACTGGACCTTTCCACACAGAGAATCCCTGTAGTGACACGAACAGACGTGCACAGGCACAGGCACAGGCACAGGCACAGGCACAGGCACAGGCACAGGCACAGGCACAGGCACAGGCACATACGGTCTGGTGAGCGACGTCCGCGTTTACTGACAGTGACTGCAAACGGGAGCGAACCCCTAGAAAAAGGTAGCATGCCAACCTCTAACAACAGACTGTGACACGATTCCGGAGTTTAAAACCGATCCAAACTGGCACTATTTGGACTGCTGCTGTGATATTCACCCACTTCGTTTTCCAGGGTTGATGCAACTGAAAGACTAGCTTTAAAAATATGAATGATTGAGCTCAAACCTCCACTGCTTGGGATACTCACGCCACACTACATTTAATGTACGTCGATCCTATGAGACCACAGTTCCCAAATTGGTCTCCATTCCCATTGATGGTGTTGAAGCAGACATCTGCGGCCTTTCTGGCATCTGAAAAGAAGGGGTGAAACAGCACCATCACAGATCCTTAAGAAACTAAGATTTAAGATTGGTTAAAAAAAGGGCCTCATCTGGAATTACGCATTAATCTGCCCTAACACATCCTTTTGCACATTTAGGTAGAAAAGAAAAGAAAAACGTAGCTACAAAACGATGCCATGTCAATCCTCAAGACTGAAATTTTTTTTTTTAAATATCTGCTGGCTTTCTTGACATACTGTTGCCAAAAAGGCGTTGGCACTGGAAGTCGAAAGTCTGGCAACGCCCTTCGAAACAATAAGCAGTGTTGTCGTCGCATTGCAAGCCATCCATGATGTAATAGTCAGAGGGGCAGAAAGCCGATTGGCCGTTGCAAAACTCCGGCAGGTCACAGGTGTCAACGGATGTCCGACACGGAGTCCCCGAAACCTTGATCTAGAACGAAGACACCCAGATAGTCACACAAAACATTCACCCCCGCCCCATCTGTTTTCTATGGGGGAAACAAACTGTAGTCTTTACCAACATCGATGTCTTTATATACATAGAATAAATTGTGTGAGTCGATATGGAATATCTGTGCAATAAAAAAAAACGATGGTTCCATCCGTTCGCCCGTCCTTCCCTCCCAAAACCATTACAAAAGCCCACAGCTGTGATACTGGAAGCCCAGGGAAGCGGTAACGTGTTGTACGCCCCGCACCCTAAGAGGCGCTCCGTCTCACCTGGCATTCAGAACAGCAGCTCCCCTGTGAGCAGCGCGACCCTGGCGTGAAGCGGCAGGTGGCAGCGTCGCAGCACTTGTCGTTGCAGTCCTGCGACACACGCGGCACGCAGCAGCGTCAGACAAAGCACCCCCCGCGCACCAGCTGCTCGCCCCCGTCCCGCGCACCCGCGCCGCCTTGGGCCTACCTGGGGCTGGCCGCAGTCGCACTGCTCTCCCTCCTCCAGCATGCCGTTGCCGCAGGCTGGCGTGGTGATGATGCTCGAGGGGGGTGGCACGTTCTTTAGGCAGATGCCCCCGCCTCGCAGGATCAGGAGCTCAAAGTCGTTACCACTGCAGTTGCTGAACTTGGTCGAACCCCTGGGGGTGGACACAGCCGCGAAACACACACACACCTATAGCAACGCTGGAACATACAAACCCCTATAACACGCACATGGGAACACCCACTGCAGGAGAGACGCAACAGGCCCACGTCTCATGAGTGCGGTGGCGGTTCATACCCTGCTGTAGGATCCATGATGCAGCTGCCCCCCCTGCACGTGCACTGGCCTTGGTCGTGGTTCATGCCCATGTTGTGACCCATTTCGTGCGCCACCACGGTGGAGAAGAAAACCAGGCTGCTCCCGGTGATGAACTGCGGAGGGAATCGCAAGTCGCACGCTTGCTCGCCAACCCGAAAGCCGATGCCTTCCCAAAGCGTTTCTTGAATGTACGTGACCGTAGGCCCAACCTCTGTGATACCGCTCCGAAACGTTCAGGGGTTCAGAGCTCAGGAATTCTTAGAAAGGTGAGCGGCGCTCGTGTTTGCGAGTTAACAAACGACCGATTCTCCGTCGGCGCGGTTGGGGGGTTGGGCGTGCTTACCGCGCTGATACCGCCCCCACTGGAAGCGGAGCAAACGGTTCCCACAAACGCCATTCCCAGGATGCCTCTGCTGAAGGACGACGTCCGCCCACTTAAAGATGGAGAAAGGACGCAGCCATGTGTAACGTAGCCACTTAGCACGTCAGTTCAAAAGCTGCTCTTAGCTAGCACGCTGATCCACAGGTCACGCTAATGTGAATGCTGAACTTCCTGCTTCATGCTTTGACCGTCACTAACATTTCATTGCATCACAAATTCAGAGCTACTGGCCAAATCTAAACCATGAGATAGAAAGGAAACGGTGTTAAATGTTTTAATACTGAAAGAACAAGCAGATTTGATTTTATAGATGTCATTCCCATAGATCCTGCGTTACCTCAACACATACCAGACATGTCCTGCATCTGCTCCCTGAATTCTAGACACCGCCAAAAGGTCAACCCCGAGAGGTTGATAATGTACACCTTGCTTCCTTTACTTCAATGGCTGTGAATGTGGTTTCTTAAAATATATTTTCCTCCACATCCTCAGTATATTTTGTATCAGAACCATATTAAGTGGTCCTAACATGACCCAATCGCACTGAACCAAGCCAGTGTTGGTTAGGGTCCAACCAGAGTGTTTGCACCGGAAGCGATGAAAAGGAAAGATACTGAAAGAGTGTCAGGAACTCACACAACTAGCTGTCCCACATCGTGCCGAATTCGAGGCAGTAGATCACTCTTCCGCCACTTGACAAAGTTCCCCAGGACCTCCCCGGCCAAGCCGTCCACGTTGAAGGGGTTCCCCGAATTCAGGATCTCCAGGCCAACCAGGGCCACGCGGATGTTTAACTGCTGATAGTACTGGAGGCGGAAATTATGGGACATGGAGTGGAGAGAACACAAATGTTTTGGTTAAAATGATAGAAACTGTCAGTGCATGTGTGCGTGTATGTAAACGGGCGTCACTGTGATTTAACATACAGAGAAGTGACCAAATGGCATTACACTGCTCAACCCTAACCCCGCCCCCCCAAAACTCTACCAATCATTGTGAAGAGAACGATTTTTAAAAAATAAAGCAGAGGAGGAGGTTTTTTGTGTAAATGCATGAGTGCCGGGGGGGGGGACCTCACCCCATCTAGCAGATTGGCTAGCTCCACCATTTGCTTCTGCACTGCTGTGACATTACCATTCTCCATGTCATACTGTGGAAACATAGTGCCATGAAAGTCCACCCTCTCAACCCATGCGACGGAAACGGGAATGGGAATGGAAATAGCAAAAAAATATGCTCACCTTCTTCTTGTCCACAACCAGCACCAGTTCGACGTACCTGGTCTGAGGTAAATTACGTTTTTTCTGTGTTTGTATGAGAGAGAGTTATTTACGCATGTAAAAGTAGAAGACAATGCATCCAGTGTTGCTAAAAGTAAAGTACTGCGATTTAAAAATTTTGTCCTGTACCCGTAAGAGCCTGGTCATGGAAAGAGTCGGGTCATTCAAGTTGTGGGTGTCAAAGTCAGGCGTCTGATTGGACACTCCACACACACCAGATTCGCTCTGGCTCTGCTTCAGCGGAAACAGGAGGTGTTCATTGGCTGGAGACTGGATGACGGGCTCAAGTCCATAGCTCTTGTTACCAAAGAAAATGACACCCCTGGAATTGGAGCAGAGTGTGATAACGGTGTCACAAAATAATTAACAAAAAAAAAAATCTCCAGGATTATCTGCAGTTATATTACACATGCCACCCAGAGTAGAGAGCTGTACAGGAGCAACTTGGAATTCAAAATTAAGCAATCGTTATCACTGCGAGAGCCACCAGCAAAACAAAAATACTGCATTCATTTTATGGTGAGCGACACAATCAAAGACCTTCACCATTCCACATTTCCACTTCGCCATCAGCGAAATACTAGGAAGGCTACCTGCTCCAAACCACAGATACAGCTCGACACAGAGCTCCGAGATGGAAAAACTTCCTGAAATACTAGGAAGGCTACCTGCTCCAAACCACAGATACAGCTCGACACAGAGCTCCGAGACGCTTCATTCATCTGGAGTTCTTTAAAGTTGAAACCCCGTCGAACCCTGGGAAGATTTCAATGTGAAACGCCATACAGGGCCTACAGTGCTCACCAACGCACCACTTCGTTCTGTCAGTTAACAACACAGGTGTGGGGGGGGGGGGGCAAAGCTGTTTTATCACCCTGTAAATGGCATTCCGTCACACTAAAACAAACGCCGGTTCTAATTAGCACTGCTGCGTGTTCTACAACGCACACAGTTGGATTTAGAGGAGTCTGTTCAATTGCATCATTAAATCCATTTTAATACGTTCTTCCCGCAGCGAACATGTCACAGAGCGGGTTTCACAGGGAAGTGACCAATTAAGGATCTGGAGACAAACCTGAGGCCCAAGCAGGTGCTGAGTGCAAGCCAGGAGTCCTCGTGGCCGTCCACCTGACCATGGTAATAGCAATGGTTCTGCAACCGCAAAAGCTGGCATCAGGACGTCAGCCAAAAGGGGCTTTTTTTAAAAAACCCTGTCGGACTGCACCCCTACACTGACAGGACCGACACTAGGAGAGAAGATATATTAACAAATCTACACAATAAACAATATAAACACATGCAAGAACAATTAAAAGGATTTGTAGCCATCACAATGGAAACCGTAAATTGGAATTCCTTACATGTAAAACAAACCGTTGTTAAATCATTGTGAACCGTGGATTTTTTGGTTTTTTTTTTTTTGTATTATGAATAAATTAATAAAAATGTATAAGTTAATATAATGATATGATAAAACATAATAATAGGAACTTTTATTTTATAATACTTACATGAACTCCAGGGTACGCGGTCACCAGATTACCATTGTCATCGTAAGTGTACTGAACAAAATCTTTAGCCAAAAATTCTCTGACCAACAAAAAACACAAATCAGTACACGCGAGCAAAAGTATGTTTTAACACGGATCATTAAAGTATTCCAACACCTATCAAAGAATTTACCAAGTAAATAATTAAAAATTCACACTTGTTTCTTTCCAGGTGAAGTACGTGATCCTTGTCCTCAATGTTTAAAGAATACGTCAATCTATCGGTTTTCACTGCCTGAAATACACAATGCAAAAATTGTGACTTTGATCCTCCTCGCACAGGACGCCATGGAATAATCAGTGGTGCTCCATGTCACCTGTTCTGTCTCCTCGGAATGGTGGGTATGTCTCTTCCATTGCTGGTGAACAATTTGCGGAATAACGACTTTGTAGCTAGAAAGCTTTGACACCTGTGATTCAAAAACCCCTGGAAAACAGAAGGACCCGCGAGATGTGTGGATTAATTAATGTGAATATTGTTTTAAGTTACACACTATATATATTTATAAGCAAATAGTTCGGATCTTAGTCATCGCCACCTTAACCCCATCGAGACACAATTACACCAAACAGTAAGTTTCGAAAGAAGTAGTATATGTCTCTTCCAATCAATATATTTAATGATAGCCCGTAAAATTGTATTGATAAAATAACTTGTTAGACTCGACTGGCCTAGTAGAAAACGTATAGAGGAAATGTTATGGAATTACGAAAGAACGAAACAAAAGTAGCATTTCAGTTCCCTAGCGGTTGCTTTAGTGCAATTATATTGTAGTTATATTTATAACACGTTTCGGGAAAATGTCTTCTTACCGGCACTTTTAATTCCAATAAAAACACAAATAAAATAAAAAGGCTTCAGTAGCCTCCGTTCGAACATTGTTAATACTCTTAGTTACAATGTGTCCATTGGCAGACGTCGCGTTCGGGTGTCTTGAGGAAGAAGTGTGTGTATGCAAATAATGTACAGGGGTAATTCGACAGGTGGAATCGCTGTCTGACAAATAACTATGAATAACATTAGCAAATAACGAGTTCAGCTGGTTTGCTGATGTAGGCGACACCCCACGCAAACTACGATAGAAATTCCGAGTTCTCGCTGTTACTGCTTTCTCGATTAAACCAGTTTGGTTGTTGTAAGGTAACACGCTTTTCTCACTAACCTGCTTATTATTTTCATGTCTACCCTCTAAACAAACAAGTGCATTGGATTCACCAATAAAATAAGAAGTTTCCCTTGAAGAGGCAACGCTGCACCACGGTTTATGGTGTATTTGTGCGATCACGCTTTACAACAAAAAGCCAGAAGGCTTCTAGCCCAATCAAACCATGCTTCTTTGGCCACATTAAATCGTTTTAAAGAAAAAGAAAAAAAATCGAACAGCCTTTCATTGACCATGGGGTTTTAATGGCACAATCGGTAGTTTCAACATAATCCGTGTCGTGATTGATGGTGAATGTTTTTTTGTATCTGAGCAATTTCAAAACAAACAGGGGGCCCATCTCGTTTTAGATGAAACAAACAAATATTTTCATAGATTTTAGTTATATCTGGTTTTATTAAGTTTTCGTGCTGTCATTCCAGTCGACCGAGTGTAACTCTTAGCACATTTAGAGGCCACTAGAGCCCAGCAGAGATCAACATTTGGGTCGCACGGACCAGCATGTAGGCCGTATTTTATGGGAAAATATGTAACATAAATTCCACAGTTGGACTTGATCATGTGCACACTTGTAATCAAACTTGATGACATGCAGTAACATTACTGTATAACACAAACACAAGGGGTTCCATAATAAAACACGTTTGTTTGTAAAACTGATGCAATTTGGACAAAAATAAAATTTAAACTGAGTGAGTAATGGCTGGGACCAAATCTATCCTTTGCAAAAATGTAATTATATTGTATTTAATGCTGTTTTCTGTTGATGGTAAGTGTATTATTTCTTCTACTCAGAAAAGAAAACGCCATGAACTAACTTTTTCTGGGTTGCTAAAGTTTTGATTCAGTCCCAGCTAATACCTTCCTCAGAATAATTTCCCCAGGGCCGGGGACAACGGTCGCTCAGGGACAGCGGTCGCTCGGGGACAGCGGTCGCTCGGGGACAGCGGTCGCTCGGGGACAGCGGTCGCTC
>JAOVYW010000037.1:4654285-4673616 GCA_025775045.1 Hiodon tergisus | reverse complement strand
GAGCCACAGACGGCGAGAGCCACAGACGGCGAGAGCAGGTCTGGTGATCATGTTGTTACTATTCACGGCTCATTGCTTAAGACGCTGTGAATTCTGATTGAACTTTAACACACGCACAAGCTCACTGTGAGCCAGAACTTACAGGGGCGTTAGAGTCATCATCCTGACGCCGATATACTTCTTCTTTGGGGCCGTTTTCACTGAAGGCAGGAAAAGAGAGACAAAAGTCATTTGAGCGGCCAGTGAAGGCTACTCGGGGCTAAACGGGAGAGTTCAGGGTAACGGACTGGACAAGGTCCAGAGCAGACACGGGCAGGAAAGCGACACCTTTGGCCTGCCTGTCGTGCGACTCTGCCAGGAACTGCCGGATCTTGTCAGACGGGATGGCGAATGATATCCCGGCCGTCACCTTCAGGGTGTTGATCCCGATCACCTCGCCGTCCTGGGGAAGAGGGTAAAACAAACCTGAACCACTGACGGACACTGCAGGTTAACAAGGCAATATTTAATATTACCCCCCTCTGCCATGCTGTGGAACCTGTCTCTGCTCAACAGATAGCCACCGCTTGGCGATTCAAACAAAACATACGTACCAGATTCACCAACGGGCCTCCGGAATTCCCGTACTGAAACAGAAAGGTCAGTCGGATCAGGTCGCAGACAACAGAACGGAGTTTAATCTGTAACTCCTAAATAGGATCAAGGTGGGCCGTAACTGGGCCCGCCACAACAGACGGCTGATAGGATCAAAGCCGTTTGCACTGAACGATAAGCGGGTCTCACGTTGATGATGGCGTCGGTCTGGATGTAGTCCATGTCGGAGTTGCGCAGACCCAGCTCCTTGCCGCCACGCTGGGTGGTGCTGACGATGCCCGTGGTGACGGTGTTCTGCAGTGAGAAGGGGCTCCCGATGGCCACCACAAACTCCCCGGGCCGCAGGTCAGAGGAGCGCCCCAACAGTAGCACTGGCAGCTTCATCTGGGGACGAGGGAGGGAGGTTAGCGTGTTTCGCACAGGCAATCTTCCCTGGCGCCCCGGCTGGGTCTCACCCGAGGCCTTGGGCCTTTAAATGCTGGAACCCATTTACGACTCTATTTTCCACACCCACCTGAGTGGTTACATCACCCAGTGGCGTTATAATACAGTGTGATATGTATAAATAATAAAAAACATATTAGCAGGTTCACATGGTATCTCATGATGCAACCCAGGAAAAAGCATCAGTCTAGCACCTCAGTCAAAACATAGATATCCCTCTTCTCTGCTGGGGACCCGAACCCTGTTCCAGCACTGCGGCCGCCCTCTACAAGCCCCGCCCATGACCAAACAAGCCTGCTGCCGAGGACCTGTCTGAGGTGCCGTGTGTCCGTTTCCATACGGGGGGCAAAAATAGAGTTAGAGTACAGTCAAGGCGTAACTGAGACCCCCTGATATGCTGGATATGTGTGTCAGACTGAGAAAGTCACAGTACAAACACTGCGTGCACACCGTACAAACACTGCGTGCACACCGTACAAACACTGCGTGCACACCGTACAAACACTGCGTGCGCACCGTACACGCACTGCACGCGCACTGTAAAAACACTGCGTGCACACCGTACAAACACTGCGTGCGCACCGTACACGCACTGCACGCGCACTGTAAAAACACTGCGTGCACACCGTACAAACACTGCGTGCACACCGTACACACACTGCGTGCACACCGTACACACACTGCGTGCGCACCGCGGGGTTTCTCTGTCCACCTCCATCTCCCAGAGCTACTCTAGCTGACAGCACTGCAGGGTGGCACTCAGCCCCACTGAGGGGGTCTCGACTGGCCTACGTCTGTGTCCCTGGCCCTGGGTGTATCCTACCACGTGCCCTAAGCCTGCCGGGTTAGGCTCTGCCCCCCCGGGACCCTCAATTGTCCAAGCGGTTTTGGAACGTGGATGGATGGATGAATGCCCGTCCCGTAGGGTTTCAGCATTTACTGGTTTCTTAAAAAACGCTCACAGCCCTCACGGGGTGGACTGAAACAATAATTCAGGCCGGGAGTTTGACTCCCTGTTCAGGCAAACCACCAAACCGCTAATTTTGCACAAAACGACCCTCAGGTCCCCGGTGCTCCCGACAGCCAGTCCGCCACAGCTCACGTTTTTTTGTGTAAAAAGCACTTTTTCATTCTAAGCCACTATTGGCTGTAGAGGTGTACAGTAAAATACACCGGAAATCTTTGTGCTAGAAACGTACTTTCATTGCATACAGCACTCTTTCCTTTTTCCCAATCGAACCGCCTACTTTGGTCAAAAAAAACCCAAGTCAAAGTGGCCTTTATAAGCACTGATAAACAACTGTGATAGCTATCAGTTGGCCAGAGATTCTGGCCTTTTCACGGCAGATCAGGATCAGGGTTGCGGAGGCCGCAGCACGGGGAGGTCTTCCTGAAGAGCTGCTATTTATAGGGGAAGACAGAGAGCAGACACGGCGTGCCCCCCCCCCCACTTTGCTGGAGGAATCCAGACCCCCCCCACACAGGAAAAGCCCGCCCTTCGCCCCTTGTAAGCAGATAAACAGATGTGGATGGAAGTCAGGTGGACACAGGGAGAGCGTTTGGAACGAATCTTTTTTTCCACAGTCTGCATCGCGTGACGGTGGCCCTCATTGACAGGCTCTGTCATCAGCTCTAATTGCGCTCCCGCGATTGCGTGATCGTTAAGCAATAACAATTATTTAAATAACTAAAGACAAAGGAGCCGGTCACAGAATAGGGCTTTGGGTGGAACGAGCTGGAGAGCGGCAGAAACCCTAACCCTTTCACCATTCATTCAACCCCCTCAGTGGGGCTTTGTCAGAAACAAAAGCGCCTCAGTGCAATGCAGTGTTTCACGGGCCTGTTTTACATGCACACTGGTGGATCCAGGAAGATAAGCGGGATGGGCAGGGGGCGGCCAGCGAGGGCGGGCTTTTCACACTTGTTTTTTTGTGTGCATGGGATTCCACAACCTCGCTGAACAGCCTAAAGACGTCCTACATCAGCAGCCCCTCACCCTGCCCTGACGCCAGCCATCCAGCCATCACACATAAACCCAGAAAACAAACACATTTATTCTGTAACCGACTTGGGCACAAAATGTTTGATCCAAAGAAAACCTTTCAGTCGGATAACCCCCGCTAACGATGCTAACGCAGCTCGGGATTCCGTGATCTGCAACTTGAAGGTGAAGTTATATTTCCCCCACAGCTGGAGTTATGGAATTTGTCCTAGACATACCCAGGTCTCTATGAAAACATTCTGAATCAGAGCGGATCAAAACCGAGGTCAGTAAGTAAACATGAGCAGATCCCTTGTTGGTATGGTAACCAGCCCGGCTGTAAAATCCTTTGTGACACAATGCCAGCGGTGGTGGGTTTGGGGCGGTCCAGACAGGGCCTTGCCTGACCCTACAGGCCCTGGTGCCCACCTTGCCTTGTTTCGGACACCTGCCAATACTTATTCATACAAGGCATTCCTTTCATTGAACCAGGACTTCCGTGTGATTCCGACCGCCGTGTGAGGCGTTGTAATGACCAGCCAGTTACACTGTTGCCTCAGCGGACCGAAGATGATTCAGCAGAACAGGAGAATGTTCGCCAGACTGAAGGTGATTCAGCAGAACAGGAGAATGTTCGCCAGACTGAAGGTGATTCAGCAGAACAGGAGAATGTTCGCCAGACTGAAGGTGATTCAGCAGAACAGGAGAATGTTCGCACGACTGAAGGTGATTCAGCAGAACAGGAGAATGTTCGCACGACTGAAGGTGATTCAGCAGAACAGGAGAATGTTCGCCAGACTGAAGGTGATTCAGCAGAACAGGAGAATGTTCACCGGACTGAAGGTGATTCAGCAGAACAGGACAACGTCCATCGGGGTACACGGGGCAGGGTAGGCGAGGCCTGTGTTGTTTGCTGAGCGACAAAGGCCGTATAGCTGCCCCGGTCTACGAGGAACGTGAAAACGTGAGGGGGGCATCAAGGTCGCCGTCGTCAAGGGAGTGATTGGCTATGCACCTGTTGCCGTGGTCTGACGGGACTGGACTAGCCAGCCCGTGTTGGGACAGGGGCTGTGTTTGTTTTGACAGGCTCCAAAACCCTGGGGTGACGTAAGGAGCCACGGAAAGTCTCTGTGGTGCCCGCACGGTGCCAACCGCAGGCTGCTGTGAGCTTACATCAGCAAACACAGTTTCCCCTTTGGGACAGGGTAAGTCTTTATCGGCGAGAAACTTTAAATAACAGCTCTAAATAACACCTCAGCTATGCAGGACGGTGATTTGTTCGGCAGTCAGCGTTTTTCAGGTTTATGCGGTAACAGTATTTCTGGAGGCTGTGCCGCGACCCGACCCCAGTTAAATATGTATAGATGTTTCTAGCAGTAAATCCAGCCAACTGTACCGTATGACCATTAGCTTTCTGACTTGCCTCGAATGCCAAAGATGCTGTTTTAAATTAATAAAATACTTTTAGTGAAACACTACTGAACAAATACGTGCAATGCTGTTTGTCAAGCTGGGTAAGGTGGGCCCCAATTAAACTTGGAATGAGCTGAAAGGAGGCTTTTAAAAAGACGCCTATTTTCACTTACCAGTGCCAAAATTCATTTTGAATGCACACATTATCCTCTTTGATCAGTGTCTTTTAAAAATGCACACTGATCTGAAAACACTGATCCATCTTTATGGGACGCCCCGCAGACGGAACGGCTTTAAATTCCTTGCCTTTGCGGCCTTTCAGGGTCAGCTCTTTATGGGATACCCACAGGTAGAATTCCGCTCATTTGATTCTGTATCGCTAACCAGAAAAGCTGAAAACATACAAGTCTACGTAACCTGCCAGTACCGCCAGGTCTCCGCTGGAAGCAAGCCCGCCTGTCTGGGTGTCTGGGGTCCACCCCCACAATCCCGCAATGTCTGGGGTCCACCCTCATAACCCCGCCCTGTCTGGGGTTCACCCCCACAAGCCCCCCGCCCGTTTTACGGCCCATGTGTGCCACCTCTGTTGGGCATTGACCCTGCACAAACACATTCGCTTGCACTATATAGCCCTGCCCCCCCTTACACGGACCACCTGTAATTTGACCGGGATGGGGGAAAAAAGCGTAACAGAATTAAGCAAGTGAAAGGTTGTCACAGTCCATGGGGCGTGAAAATAGTACCCCTAAATGCCACGCTAAAGAGGAAAAGTAAACATTATCATAAATACCTTTACTGATGCAGAGGTCATGATACTAAAGTGTTTCGGAAAATGACCCAGTTGTACCCACTTCTTCTCAGCGTTGAGGCGTCCCTTGGCCAAAGAAAGCTTGAGATTCAACCTATCTTGTGATCTAGTCGTTCCTCCCCCAGCCGAGAAGTGTAACAGGGCATCGAGCATACAGAAATACTCAAACTGTCGGGCAACGGACATGCCGTCGATAACAAACTGACAGGATATGAGGACGCTAAGGCGGTGTCCCCCGGCCCTCCCTGATGGAGGAACTGAGGCGTAAACAAACTGGCTCAAACCTAAGTTGAGGACTTTAAGGCTAAGTCAGGGGAAAAACATGAGGACAAATAACCTATACCAGAGATGTGTTTTGGCTTTTTCCAAAGCAATCTAAATTGTTTACAGTGACTAAGGATCACATTGAGATGAAACTCATTGTTTTACCATTGAGGACGTCAGATCTCTGTGCAAACCATATTATATCACTCAGAATAGTAAATACATAGATTTAAACCAATGAAAAGTAGCCCTCGGATACCTGTCTGAATGTTCTCCCTATAAAGTGTTTATTTATGCAGTACACAGACAAACACAGACACTCAAAAACATGGGGACACTCTCTACTCTCTGTCTCTCTCTCTCTCTCTCTCTCTCTCTCTCTTGCACACACGTAGGAAAATAACAGCCACAATTAATGACAATTAAATCCAGATGAGAGTTTTCCCCCAAAACACCTTTCTCTGCCAAAATGGAAGAGTTTAGCTGGCCATCCCCGAACACGTGCAGAGACAATATGTCAGGCCTGTTAGTCCCAGAGAGCCTGGGTAACGAGGCCAAGGGGAAAGACTGGAGCTTTCTGCACGCTGCACACCTCCGGTTTGGGGGACAGCGGCGCGCGGGTCCCGGCTGATCTATTCACTAAAGGGTTTGGCGTAATCTCAGCGCCCTCATCATTTCTTGCGGTTACGACGCGTGCCGCGCCGTTGGTTAAAAACACTCCAGGCGGAATGAAGAGAATTCACGGACGAGTCGAGACCTGTGAAATGAAACAGACCCAAGCCGCCAGTGTTGCGTTCATTCTTCCGGAAAACCCCGTCCTTCTTCAGTGACATGAACATTTATCTGTCTGCGCACTTGGGCCCCTAAGCGCTGTGCAACGAGTGGGGTTCGAGGCACATTTTCCCTCAATACCTTTTAAACTGCTCTCTGCCCTGGAGGGGCCAAAGGACCAATCATGCAAATTTATACATGCAGTGCTTTCTCTTTACTTTTCTAAAACAGCCAGCTAAATTTGCTTTCCCCTATTGCATTGCATTGCATTGCACTTCAGCAATTCTGTCTGGAGTGCAAAACCTGACGTACGTTTGATTAACCCTCACCCACCTCGTAACGGACGTGACTTTAACACGCTTAGATAAGGCACTTAGATGGATTGGGTTAGAAAAATCCCTGTCTACTGTGTTGGACGCCAGTCAGACGAGTAAACATAACCGGCTGGTATGCACGCTTATGGGCTTGTTGTTGTCAGCCAC
Source organism: Hiodon tergisus (assembly GCA_025775045.1). NCBI lineage: Eukaryota > Metazoa > Chordata > Actinopteri > Hiodontiformes > Hiodontidae > Hiodon > Hiodon tergisus. The sequence goes on along the minus strand of JAOVYW010000037.1, from coordinate 4,666,859 downwards.
GGGACAGGAAACACTCAACACCTGCCAGACGGGAACAGGGTCTGAGTTTTCTACAGCTGTTACCCAAGATCCACAGGAGCACTTCAGTGCACGGAGGAGGGTTTTCTGTGCTGTACCCGTTGGAAGCTGTTGCTGCTGAAACAATCTCGCTAAAGTACTGGCAGGACTATCCCTGGTGCCCAGTTCCAGGCACAAGGCCCTTGGCAAATAACAGTGGATAACAGTTTATAGACAAACCAGATATTAGACAACGTTTATCCACGTGTGAGGGAGAAACGCTGGAACGTGAATGGAAATGTAGAGATTGAATCTATTTCCTGTCCGGGCATGTAAATGGGACCTCTTCCCCAACAAATGCTGTGTCTCAGCCCAGAGAAGAAGATCAAATTGGTGAGATGGCTCTCATTCAGAAAACCTCCCTTTAGTGTCATACGCCCTTGTTGCCCTACGCCCTTATGGTTTTACCTTGTAGGAAACGGACGCGTCACTCTTTGCGAGCCGTTCAGCCACGTCAGAAACCCAACCCCGGAATAGACAGAGTGATAAGAAGGGGGCAGGGCCAGGACCCTAGGGGGTTAGGGGAGAACGCTAAGTGGCCGTGCTCAGGGCACCCAACGCCCGGCATTGTGAGGGCATTGGGCCAGTCCTGAGCACGCTGGAGTCTGCCCTTCCTGTGCCGGACCGAACCGGGTCGTCCACATCGGAGTGAACTTCCCCCATACGCGCGTTCTCTCTGCGGCAAACAGCCATTGCGGCGTGGGCTATGCCAACAGCCAGCGGAACCCAAGACGTGTCCCAACACCCACTCGACGTTATTATAGCGTTAATTTCATACTTAAGGTCCTCTCAGGGACGTGGGCGCTTTTTTCCACTGCCTTGAACTCTAAATATTACTCTTCACCAGAGCTGTTCACCAGAGCTCTCCTGTTATCCAACCGTCAAGTAACTTCCTCTGCACAGATCTGAGAAAGTCACGTTGCATTTGTCAACTTAAAGTATGCTTAATTCATGACGTACACATTATCATTCAATGCTAAAACTCAATCTTCCTCACACGTCAACGGGGTCGACGTGACCTACTCCTCCGAATATTCGCTGCTCTCACTTATTCTTTCCCCTCTGAATCAGTGTTGCTTCAACTCCTCTACTCACGCTCAGCTCAGTCCGTCCAGGGAGCAGCTAGCCTTGCGTAACGTTAAAGGGGAACGCAGAGTCACAGAAAGCTAAAGTTGAAACAGGAGTCACCGCATAAGGACAACCCTGGTAACCCTGGTGTCAACAACCCTGGTTCAAAAAACTTTTTAAAAAGAGGCCTCTGTATATAACCGCAATAGCCATTAGCTTAAGAAACTGCAATAACCATTAGCACAAGTAACTGTAATAGCCATTAGCATAAGTAATCTTATAAGTATGCTTTTACAATAGCTGCAGCTGTAACCAACGTGCTCTGGCACGCAGGACCCCTGAAGGGGGACTCCTGGCCCCCACGGGGCACAACCTCCGACAACGAGAGACGATTAGCTTTTTGAGTTAAAAGGTCATAGTCCCCAGCTGTAGGAACTAACGGTGCTCCTGTCTTTGACTCCGAGGGACGTCACCGTCCGTGGCGCACGCGTTCACAAGGCTCTCCATGACCATGGGCTATTTTAAAGATCCCCGGTAAGACGTAAGCCACGGTTACCGGGGCGTCGATCTTGATCAGGGCGATGTCGGCCTTCTCGTCCACGTCTTTGATCTTGGCATCGTAGGTGGCCCCGCTCTTCAGCTCCACCTTCACCCGCTGCTTATTGGCCACCACGTGGGCGTTGGTCACGATGAGGCCGTCCTCTGAGACCACGAAACCCGAGCCGCTGGCCACCGCCACCTCGCGCTTGGAGAACACCATCCTGACGGAGACAATAAACGCGTGAGGGATAGACGAAGGGTGGAGAGAGATTGAAATTACCTTCATTCCATTTTTACACACACACACGAACAAATGTCCTTTTACGTTCACCAGGGATACAAGCTACACAAATTTTAAAAAATGTTTTACATGCAGATCTTCCTAGCCCGTGTCTATCTGTGTCATGGTATTTAGAGGATGTAATATTTTAAAGCGACTTGTTTTTCTTGGATTTTATTTCCGTGTCCATAGACATTGGCAAGGTTTAAATCACGCCATCCCCATAAATTCAAAAGCTTCCAAGCACAAATGGAGTGTGGTCACGCATATCCAGAGAGTGTGGAGTAAAAGGGCACGGTAAAGCATTTATAAAGAGTACACCCCATCGGTGTAATCGCTCTCATGGCTGCCACCCTTCACCCAACTTTGCATAACGTGTGGTTTCCTCATCTTTTTCTCCGTGGTTACAAGACTGATTTTAACAGTCAGCTCTCTCTGCATCCCAGACAGGTAGGATTCCCTGCTCATCCGCAGTCCGTCCCGTTCGTGGTTTGAGTGACACTCATTGGGGCCAAGCTCCTATATATATTTGAATAAACCCCTCCCATCACCACCTTATCGGGAACGTCATTTGCATCAACCAGGTTCGCTCACAGATATAAACGGGGAACCGAATAAATCTTTTGTCGGGCTTTGACAGTTTTCGATTGGGTAAGTGGCTCAGTGAAAGTCCACAGGTCCCTTCCCCTTGTACAATCTCAGCGCTGTTTTCAGCTGTTTAGCTCCCAGGCCTTCCTCCATACCCTTCACACCCCACAGCCCGCCAGACATAACGTCACGTAAACCTTGCAGCTCAAAGAGGATTTATTCAGCTACCTAAATAAGAAACACAGTACCTGGGGACACACATTCTCAACCTTTGTCTTCTGACAAAGACGACCTATGAAGGCCTATGCAGGAACCCCGTGGGAGTCAATCCTGATGCTGAACTGTTAACACTTGACACTGTTTGGGCATGACCGCACACAGTCTTCATCGGACTGTTGCTGAATCTGGTCCTCTCTGTCGCTTTTCAAACACATTTCAATGACAAACAAACCGACAAACCGTTCACCTTCAGTCGCCGTGTGAAAAAGCGATTCCCTCACTGCTTCTTACGGAACAGACGAACGCAGTTCATTCTGGGTGACTAAATTAAGCCGGAGCTGTCCTTTAAAACTAACAGCATTGGGAAGTGCATTTCACTAACGGAAACGGGGGTGGGGGGGGGGAATTCCTAAAATTCAGCAACAGCATCACCTCTATAAACAATTTACATAATCTCGACAATTTATATAACCTCTGAACTGGGCACTCCGCAGGTGTACAGAGAGAGAGAGAGAGAGACAGTGGGCCCAACCCACTTACGCAATACCAAACCGGCCGAATGGTTTTCCAGAGGACCTGCGGACACTCCCTGCTGCAGCTGGTCTGAGGTCAGTGGGGGGCGTGCGGGGGGGGCGTGCGGGGGGCGGCAACTCAGATTATTACTTGCGATAAAGCTCGATGTGAACCACGGCCGGGGCGATCTTCTCTACAACATCGGCAATGAAGTTGTACCGGTGTCGGAGACTGTCTGGATTGTCTTGGCCTGGAAAAAAAAACAATCAGGGAAAATAAATCAGTTATCCTGGCTATTTCCATTTCGTATCCTGTCTTATATACCATATTTGTTAATCAGAGTTTCTTTATTTAATTGGTTTTCGTGTTAAATGATAGCCTCAGATACTGTGCATGGAGATTTTTTTTTTTTAATTGTTCAATGATCGAAACGCTTCCTTCCCAGTGAGAGGCCGCCATCAGAAACTGAAAGTTGTGTTGAATTTGAAATGATTTTTTTTAGAAGCCTGGTTCATTAAAACTAATTCCAGGGCCTGTCCATTAGAGCCAGAGAAGGCATGGGTGTCCCTTATATGACTTTATATTCCTCGTTTAATCAGTATTCGCCTGGTCTTGGGTTCACGAAAGCTGAGTGCAAAACATCTGCAGTGGTGTAGTTGACTAGCGATCCCTGTCTCTCGAGTTCAGGTCCACCCCTGGACATTCATTCAGTCAACTCCCACAGAAATGAATAACACCTTCCTACAGCCGTCACAAAACTTAAAGAACACTCGGTCAGGGATTTTTTTCATAATGGATGGTCATAAATAAACACTCTTTAGACGCTCGTACGCTTTGCTTTGAAAATCTTGTGGCCGTCCTTTCATCTCTAGACCCAGCGCTAACGTGCCACAGATGGGGTCGGCCCCAAACCCCTCCTCTTTCCTGGAAGCCAAACCTGTGCCTAAAAACCATGAAAACCATCTAGGCATCTATCAGGGGAGATTTCCACAACCCTACCGCCTCAGGGAATTTCATTTGAACCCTTCTATTATGACGAAAATGCGCCGCATGACATTTTACTTCTGCACACAACAGCACCAGTCTGAGCGGTGATTTTTAGGCCGTAAACGTTGAGTACTGCCGTTGAGAAGACCGAGAGCAGAGGATGCTCCCTTGCTGATTTATATCGCGCCCCAGCGTCTCCGGCGGCAGTGTCAGTGATCCCTGGACAAAAAAAAATACGACGATTCCGTCAGCGGTTTGTGCAAAGGGCCAAGGCTGTAAAAAAAAAAAAAAAAACTCCATGCCGGCAACCTCCAGGAAAGGCATAGGACCTTATCCTATTTTCTGCCTGCGGCCAGACAGTCCCTTCCCGGCTGGCTTAGTGAGGTCAGATTGTCCAATGGCTTTGCCATTTCCCCTTCGTTAAGACGCTCTCTGTTTGTTTAGTTTTTTTGTTTGTTCCAGTTAGTTCCCCATACTGGTTAATCAGCTGTCTCACCAGAATCGAGATGGACTGCTACATATCTGCTGTGTTTGTTTTTTTGTTATAAAAGTGTCTGTTTGGTATTAAGCAATTTGCTGACTTAAAAAATAAAGACCAGACCTGGAATGTGATGGGTTTAGCACTGCAGAGGAAGAGCCAACGTTCCCCCAAAAACCTCGACTGTCACGAGTTACTTTTTATGTAGCAATTATTCCATCTGTGCCGGGACACAACAAAGCCAGACAAGAGGTTCAAAAAACATCTGGTCTTGTGGACCGTGGAAAGGGAAAATCCCCGACACGTAATAAAAAATAAACATGGCTGCAGGAACTTCACAAAACACCACAAAACACAAGATCTAAAGGTGCTGTTCAAGAAACCAGACCGTTCCTTATGTGGCATTAATCAGGGTGAGCGGCCGTGCGCCTCCCCAGCACCGAACGGGATTCCAGTGCGTGGGTGTCATGGGTAAATTTACACCCACGCATTCATTTACAGGGTTTCAGGATTTCCAGCGATGGACGGTCAGTCTGGGAGACGGGCTAAAACACACACGGTGGCCCTGGGGAACCACTGAAAACCGGGGCGTCTGGAAGACCAAACGGAGCTTCTGCCGGCTGTGTTACAGAACCACCACGTCGACCTCACTACCTGCTGCGGGCGATGCTCCTTGGCATATAAAACTTTCCCCCATACTAAAGTATAATTTGTCTCATTCCAAGACCGCGGTTATGTGCTGACGGCAGCTTTGTGGTGGCTATCCTCTCTCCCGTTCAAAAACATTCAATGCTGTAAAGCCTATTCTAGGAGATCGTGCAAATTCCCCCCCTAAAATCAAGCGGCCCAACACACTGAAACGAAAGCGGCAGGTCTCCCCTCGAATTAGGGCATGGCCTGTCTAATATTGCCCTCCTGGAAGAAGGATTCGGCTGCCCTGTACAGCACCTATCAGTTACCTTTTGCCGTGCTAAGGGCCTGGCACGGCTCCCGGCGGGGGGGGTTCACGTTACCCTGTGAGCCTCCTGAGAGTCCTGGGGATGGAGTCCGTCGGTTGACCCCGGACGACGAGGCAAATGGCGGGCGGGTGCCTCTTTTTCACCCAGTTTCTCGAGTAACGGGTAAGATTAATGGGAACCTACCGTGGGCTTCCTTAAATGCCGTCGAGTGGCACTGTTCTGTACTTCCTTAAAAGGACCACAAAGACCTGGGCAGAGGAGAAGAGTAGGCAACGCCTAGACTTCAGGCAAATAAAAGTCATTCTCGTGAAACCTTAAACTCAGCGAAGAAGAAGAAGGGCAGACAGTTGCAGAAATATGTGCGGATAAGTAATCTCTCCTGAAACACAAGCTGTGTTCCCTTTGGCAGCAGGTTAAGTTTTTGACTTAGTCCTTTGACAAAAAGGCTGGGGGCCCCCCGAGGAAAGATTATAAAACCACTTGATCTAATGATTCAATGAATGAAAACCTACATTCTACATTCTCTGACTCGAGATAAAATGTTATTTTCAGACTCTTTAATCATATAACACTTAGATTGCCAGAATCAGTAGTATTTCACTCCTATTTGGAACAAAATAGTAACATGGTTACATGGCCTCAGGAGCGTGTTCCCCAGAATCTGAAGAGAAAAGAGCTCCTCCTCACCGCCTCCCGCCCCTCACGTCGACATGGCGGTTCGGATCAGGAGCCCTCTGGTGACACCGGTGGTTTATGAGTTCTTCCCTGCGGACGCTGCCCTTCCCTCTCCTGAGCACGTGGATGGTGATCAGGTTGCGGCCCCTACCTCCACCACTTTTCTCCTTCCCCGCCGACGCCGCCTCAGCAACTGCGGTGAGCCGAGCCCAGCAGGGAAAGCCTGTGTACCTTGGGCGATCCACCGGACACACGCTCACCGCTTAGCTAATGTTTATCAAGCCGGGGGCTCTGGTCAGCAGTACAGACCTTTCTTCAGACGAAAAGAGGGCCCAGAAATCTCATCACCCGGTACCAACAAACACGGGATGCATCCATTCAACAGGCAGAGAGAACCATCCTCTATCTATGATCAGCACAATCAGCAAATGATCGCGGAGGTCAAGTGAGGTCAAGTCCACCCCCGTTATTAGTTGAGCTTGTGCTGGAGTATCCTTGCTCTAAAACTCTAAACTTTTAACTGAAAGGTTTTGATGCTGTTTCATCTTCATATTTGTGCTAACAATTCCAACATGCACTGACAGGATTTTGAGACTGTGCCTATCCTTGTCCATCATAAATATACAGTGCAAGAACCTTCAAGATATAAAGAGGTAAAACAAATATGGTTCAATGACTGCAGAATTTGGCCTAGATTTTGAGCCAACTTAAACACATTATATAATGGACTGGTTCAGAAACCAGATGCAAATGACATCATGCAATGTAAGAACTCATGTAATGGCTGTTACTGAAATGTTCCAGAACCTCTCCTCTCCTTGGGGAGCCGAGAAGCTTATGCAACATAACAATATCCTGTCGCGCTTATAAAAGGCTATTTTAAGAGGGCTGACAGACAGCCCATACAGAGGTAACATCACTCTATCTTTCCAACTGGGCATTGATAATCGGGGCTATGGTGGCACCATGAAAAGAGGCGTGTTGAATCCGTGATTCCTTCCATACTGAGCCCAACCCGGATCTTGGCTTGGCTACGTTGGAGCGGTAAGCTGGCTGACTCATACCTGCTTGGAGCAGACGTGGGAAGCCACGCTTCAGCTGTACGCGGACCAAACCAAACCTCACGGACCAGGCGAAGTGGGGAGAGGTGTGCACAGAGCTCTGACCAGACTGACTCAACTCGAACCCGGCCAGCAAAAGTTAGGAGTGTGTTCAGAGTTCCGACCAGCCTCACTCAAACCCGACCACAGGGGGGAAGCAGGGCACCCAGAACACCGCTGGCCTGGAAGGTCCATCTGACTCACAGCCGCTGACATGGCAGCTTTGGGGGGGGGGTTCTTTTCATTACTCAAGCACCACAGCCAAGCACGGCGACTTTTCCGACCAAAGACACCAAAGGCGTGCGTTTATTTTCACAGTCAGCGGACGCTGACCCTGTAGAAATAATACAAAAATAATAATAACAAGAGTGTGTACAGCCGTGGACCAGCTGGCCCACGAGCAGTGGAGTGCCCGCCGGCCGCTGGTGTTTACCAAGGACTGCAGAGGCAGCACAACTCAAAGCATTAACAAATCTTAGCCGTCGGGGATTTATAACCCGAAAAGCCTGAGAAGTGGAGGAAACCTTGCGGAAACAGCTGCACCGTTTTATGGAGTGCGAGCAGAAAAACAATGACACTGCAAGTACAAAACGGTTTATGTTAATACAAACTGAATTTGTGGGTTAATTGTGCTTAAGGCCATCTTAAATGTTTTTCAGACCTTTAAAAAAGATTATTATTAACAGTAGGATTGGGAAGGAAATTGTAAGAATGAATTCACTTAAAATGATCCTTATTAAGCAACAATAAATTAATATCCATCAACATGGTATAGTGTGATGTAATACACACAGTCCTATAGCATATTGTAGTACAGCGTAGCGATACTCCTACTGACAGACCAGAACATCCCTAAATTTAAAAGCACTTCTTAGCAAAACCAAAACAACTCACACAAAAAAAAAGAAGGGAAAATATTTATTTTAGCCATTCAACTTTCTAACGACAGACCTGGACCCAAGCCCAAGAAGGAGTTTGCAGGTGTCAAAATGCCTCCAGTTCTTTTAACACGTTATAATTATGCAGGTTCTGCTTTTTCTTAAGGGTTTCCTCAGAGTAAATACTAAAATTGACCGTTGGTGCTCAGTGTGGTCTAGAGTTGGCAGCCTGGTGATGTGAATGAAGCTGTGTTTACTTATTCTGACTATATGTGGCAGCCAAATTTACTGTGTACTTTCTTGAATGATGGTGGTACGCAGTCGATCTAAACCCATTATCTGGAGCAGGAAAGGTTGTAAAATAAAACATACATTACACAACAAGCATAACAAATTAACACATTTTGAAAACACCCGCAAAAGCACGTCCCAATGCAAACTAGGTAATCTTCCGTAATAAAACATTGTATCGCCTAATGACCAATGACGAAATATTTACTTTGAATACTCAACGGATAGAGCGCGCGCGATCCCGACTACGATGCCTTGATAACGGCCGCGCAAACTTTTCGTAGACTAAGGCAAAAATTACTTTTTACGTTCAAACGTTTGAGCTGCAACACCCGAGAGACTTCTCCAAATCTTAATCAGTAAACAACTGATATAATATATTTAGTCGTAATTTTTAAATATGTGTGGTTTTGAGGGATTTAATGCGTGCAACTGTGCATGCCCGCGGAATGGCTGTCAAAACTGGATTAACTCCTAAACAGTAACTATATGAGACATAATGCGGGTAGACTTACCTTGACCACAGGTTCCTCTTTGTATGAAGATGACAGGCGGCTGCTGGAGCTTTTGCGCGCGGTTACTAACTCTCTTCAGTTCGCAGATGTTTCGATAGGAAACTCCGTCGCTACCGCAAACGGGCTCGGAACTTTTACAGACGCACACTCCGCTTTTACCCCTCTTTCTAACTGTGGCGGTGTAACCAACTCCGTCTGATACCGAGCACTCCAATCCCTCCCCGCACTCTGGGTCGCCCAATCTTCCCGTGCTACCGCAAATTTCACCCTCGCCGGACGCACAGACCGGACAACAGTCGCATTGGTCGAGATTATCGCCAGCTAAACAGTCAGCCGGAATCGGGGGACATAACGATTTGTCACAACGGTCTGCGCAACGGATGTCATGTCGTTTGGAGATATTAGCGTCTGCTAGTAACGGTGCAAAAAAGAGAACTGCGCAAAGGGCGTGCCAAAACATTACTAAATGAGACATTAAGACTATTAAATACAAAATTAAGCAAATATAAATATATGGAAAAGATTGTCTGCAAACTGTTCGAAGAGTACACTTTGAATTTCCTTTACAAAATAATTACAGATATTATCATAAAATAAATAAAGAATTACTGCGCAAAGAGCCGCTTTTGCTAATGCCAGCTTTGTTAGTTAACGTGATAAAACCCAGTTCCATGCACGGAGCACGCACTCGACTGTTTTCTTTGATGAGAGATTTATAAAAGGCTGGTCGCGACATACTTTAGAGGCAATATAAACACGTCCAGCCATTGGCGGACCCATGTGACGTTAGATTTCGGGAGGTGCGAAGGGGCTCAAAACTCCACCTCTCACCTCTCACCAACGACTTTACAGTAGCCGTCAAGCCGAAAATAAAATAAAGCCTATTAGACTCGATAATGCCTTCATTACGGATTATTTCCCACTTGTAAATAAAGCAGAACATTTTCCTTCTGTGATTAATATCTACCTTGTGCAAGTAATAATGGCAGACAATCCAAAATTAGTTTAAGAAATGTCCTTCTTTTTGCCGTTTTCACAGCTGCAAAAACATTCTCTCATGTGGCCGAGTTATTGTGAGATTTCTAACAGTCGAGAAGTATGAAACTCGTACAATTTATTTTAAACTATAAAACCTTGCTGGTAAACTGATGTTGTGTAACTGAAATTCTAATCAATGTTCGTGGGAACTAATAGTAATTTTGGAGAACCATTCATAAGCGATCAGTAATAATAACAACATTTATTTCTACCAGCTATTCATGTTAGTTTTAATACTGGCAGGTTCTTATCAGAGTGGCTATGAATAGAACGCTAGGCAGAGCGCTTCGAACATTTCACTTTTTCCACCGAGTTGCAGCTGTGCCGCAGAAATTCCAAATGACGCAGTGCTTACGATGAGCTGTGCACTTACAGGAACTCCACGTGGAAGTAAGTATATTAAGCATTTACTTGAGGGCGCCAGAACCTTATTAAAAGATGTTATACCGACAGCTGTCCTTTGCTTCACATTCAATATGTTTATTATTGCAAAAATATTGTGTGTACTGAAAAAATAGTTTTCAAATACTGAGCAGAGTGGCAGACCCCCCTCCGTTTTAAAATGATCTTATACATCAGTAATGCACAATAAAACAAAGCCTACAGCGATAATCCGTTGCAGTGCTGTAAAGTTATTGATGATATTTAGTTGTTGTTGTCATCATGCAGAATGTGTGGACCTGAAGCCAGGGGTAAAACACTTGATTTTGGTCTTCCGAGTTTTTGTGTCTCCGTCCACGTCAACATTGTGGAAGGTCCATCCGCAGGATTTCCATCTAGATGGAAAAGCTTACAGAGGATGGACCAGGACCAGGGAGCCTGTGTTTGTATTGCGGTTAACTGCCTGGGAGCGTGGGTGGCTAAAATGGGCCAGCAGGTGGCGCAGTGGAGCAGAAGGATGCACATTATAGTCCGGAGAGGTGAGCTGCAGCACTGCCCTTGCCCAAGGAACTTTGACCCGAGTGGTTTCGGTAGATCTGGCGCAGAGTGAAGTGCCCCCCGCTTGTCCGAGCACCCGCTAAACAAAGATACACATCCTTTAAGCTGCGCGCATCCACGTAAGGAGTGACCCCTTACCAATTGTTGCAGAGCGCAACAGTAGCAATACCAATACCAATAACTAACAAGTGTCACTGAAAGTTATTACAGAAATCATTAGGGGTTCTCAGTGCCCCCAGCAGTGCACGCGGCCAGGTTTCAGGTGTTTGGGCATGCTAAATGCTAACTGTTAATACATAAACCTGTGCATTTATTTAATTGCTGCATGTAGACATGCTAAGACCACAGTTAGCGCCTAGGCCAGTGGCACTGTAACGCCCACTCGTGGGAGTCTGTGGGAAGACCTTCCATATACCTCTGGTCAAAGCTGAAGGTTTGCTTTTACAACTGGTCATGACTCTCTGTTTGTCATTCTGTCAAGCGCCACGGTAGCGGTCAATACTGGAATCCCAGGATTTCACGGTCTCACCCGGTCTTCATAATGCTAACTGGATGATGCAAATGGGTTATGGCTGCACCATTTACGCGACCATCGCAAACAAGCCCCTCTATATTTGTCCTTGGACACGTCTCGGTCACGGTGCGACTTAATTAGTCCCTGCAGTTATTTATGTGACCGGAATCCGTCCGCTTTCCGAGAACTCAACACTCTCCCCGCTTCCAGCCCCGAGCATTTTTTGAACGGCTCTCCAGCACAAATGAGTCACCGGGACTCAGTATTGTAGCCAGCCACACTCCAAATGGACCAAGAACCAGGAAGTGCATTGTGATTCACCAAAAGCAGTGTTTAAATAAAAATACATTTTAAAACTCCGTCTAAATGTCATTTAAATGACACCCCAGAAGGACTGTTTCTAATCTCAACATTACCAGAAACTTTTACCACCAAGCGCAAACATTCAACGCCAAGGCGCGCACACTGACTAATTTGTGTGCATTCTTTAGGCAAGCAGGGTTGGGAATGCTGCTTGTATTTTACTGAAAAGCTGAAGATGTTTGAAGTAAGTTATAAACCTCCGGATAAATGAGCCTTCGAAAGGTCAATATCTTCCTCAGTATTCTGAATGACTGTCCGGAGAGTGGAGTTGGGGAGCCTGCCTTGACATTAAATGCAGTATTTTGTCAGAAAAGTAGACGACTTGGACCCATGCCTCTGGGAAGATTGTGCACGAGCTCTTCAACTGCCGCAGGGTTCTCTTGTCAATGTGAATGAAAAATTAACCAATCAATCACTCTGAAAACTCCCAGGTTCTCTGGTGTAAGGGGGACAGAAAAGGTGAGTCTCTGTGAATGTGCTGGGCTCGTCCCCATCCGCCGCATCAGACGGCCATCGTTTAGGGAAGTCCTTTTCATGTCAACAACTGGGCAAAACTAATTTTTTTTTTTTTT
>JAOVYW010000037.1:4597995-4612351 GCA_025775045.1 Hiodon tergisus | reverse complement strand
CTTCTCCTGTGTCCCCTCCTTCCCTCCAAGCGCTCCTCCCTCGTCCACCCTTCTCCTGTGTCCCCTCCTTCCCTCCAAGCGCTCCTCCCTCGTCCACCCTTCTCCTGTGTCCCCTCCTTCCCTCCATATCATATTGCTACCACTTTATTTCCTGAAAGTATGTCTTCCTCCTAACGTGAAACTAAACAGTAGTGTGCAGCAGGGTTGAGAGCTCCTCATAATGTCTAATCATATGGGAAATGTGGGCTCAAGGCTTGTTTCAACACAATCCCGTGTTTTGATTTTATGCCCTAATGTGCATTGTGGGACACATTGGGCATGCACGCCGACACCACATTACTTTTTTCTGATCCATTAGGATGTTAGCAAGCCACACTTTTCAAATCGATACTGCCCGAGCATGCTATCGCGGCTAAAGCGGGGCTTTGTTTCCGCGGTATCCCGAGACTGGGATCGCTCCCACGTAACACCAGTCCTTGAAACATGATTGGTGTGTGCCAGATATGGTCTCCCACACAGCTCACAGGGATAAGGAATGGCTCAGATGGAAAAATTCACTACGATGGGCCACTGAGAGAAGACGGGGCGCTAAGCCTGCAAGAATGGGACAATTATGAATTAATAAAAATTTTTAAATGGAAAAACAATCCATTTCTTGTTTTGTCATCCACTTGAGTTCTAATTACTTACGGCTCACCCACCTAATCTCAATTAGGTGTAAAGAATGTATATATTTAGAGAGCTTCTAACACATTTAATTTCCGTCACAGAAATCCCAGTGGTTCTCTGCAAAAAACTAACAAAGCTCATGAGGTTTGTTATGAGGTTATTAATAATGCCGTCTTGGTCATGTCTTATTTCCAAAGGAGATGTCTGATGGCTAATCACAATCACACTGATTTATTTTAAAAGACAGCAACTGATTAAAAACCTGGCAAACTTTCCATTGCTTCTGAAAAACAAAAAACAGACCTAGCTGTCGAGAGTATATGCGGGCACTGGACAAGCGAGAGATTGCTGTATAATAATGACTGGGCTTTACTCACCTTCACCTGCGCACAGTTTAGGAGAACCTTTATGTCTTTTCAGTTACCCCCCGCACCACTGAAACGGAGGACGCTCATTATTAGCCCGTGCGTCTGCTTTGTGATACCGTGGTGATGTCACCCTTTTGTATATTGTGATTAGCTTGGTCGAAGCAGAGCATGATTTGTCCCAAGTCCTTCTGCATCTCTAGGAGGCTGTTTTTCGACTGTAACACGTAAGGCTGGTGAATGTGACAAACTCGAAGATGAGAATAGGTAAACTTTGGAGGTAAAATGCGCTTTTGGCGAAAATTGCATGCACAGGGCAGTTTCAAATGTCTAGATGTCTTTGAAACGACGATCACAAACGTATTCCAATGCAAGGATAACCGATTAATGGTGATTAATTGTACTCGGTATGGATTGAAAAGATCAGGGGAGAGCACTCAATTCTTTCTTCACTATGTTTACACAGAGCTTCTATTGATTACAGTCTGATCTTAACACATTTCCTCAAATGCCGACAATACACATGAGAAAACAATGTACTTTAGATTAAGGTCTGTGCATGTCAATGTGAGAAATTGTTACTGATCTTAATGTGCTCTGGAACAACACTGTGCTTGTGCAAACGCTGTAATTGCTTTAAATGTACTCAAGAAATAAACGCTAGAACTTCCTTTGTATAAAAACATGAAAATAACTAAGTCCTTTCGCTGGGGGGAATCTGGTTAGAAGCTGTGTAGCTTTCAAACGGAAGGGCTCGTAGAAAAGCAGAAATTGAGGGCCATTGGAGGAGTGAGAGATTTGAGGGGCAAAGCTTTTTCCTTTTGATATATTTTTCGTAACGTTTGTTTTGTCGTAATGGAAATTTGTTTGGCTATTGTGTTTAATTTCGTTTCATTCAGCAAAGTGGAACTCTGTGTGGATACTTTTTATGTTATGTTCTGCAGCTAATGAAAAAGCAAATAAATCCGGTGACTCTCTTGTAGCAGTGTTTTCCGCTGGAGATTATAGCGACAGGTTAAATGCAAAAATCCGGTTAATCGGTAGATTAATCAGCTAATGGCGAATAATGCTTTTATGTAAATGCTTAATCTGAAGTGTCCATCGTTTCTTTGGTCACAGCTAAAAGCTTTTTAGTTTTGATTGAATCTCTTCTGAAACCATCGATTTTGTGTAGGAATTGCTTGCGGCTGTCATTCTGCACCGCAGATGTTGATTCTAAATGTAAGTGTATAAATTCCCGTGCTTAGGGAGGTCACGATCTGTGTTTTCAGGGGCTAATCTCCCGTCGGTCCGATTAATTACAGGAAAGCCAAGCGGCCAGACATTAAATCCCTCCTGCCTTGTGTTGGATGGAGGCCTGCGCTGTTTGGCCCTACGCGGTCGCCGTACCCAGTGTCGCTGCCACCTTTTGCGCCTACCTCCCCGACACAGTCTCCGTCTGATGACTAAAATCAGCGGTCCCCCTCTGCACTGAGCGCCGAGATTGTCACAAACTGAAGCAGCCGGGGACAGCTGGGGGAACAAAGTCCTCTCCACGAACCACAGTCTCATCATCTCTTCATCAGTCCACCTTCCCATTCCCTCCCATTGGAATCTGCTCTGTTGTTGTTTTGTTTTTTAAATTCAGTTTCACAAATTTCCCCTCTGCAGCTTTTCTTTCTCCCTCCCCTAACCCATCTTCCAAAAATTGCCATAATTATGTTATTTGCCTGCGGGGCAGTTTTTATTAATGGTTTTTCAAGCAATCGCTCTTTCCTTTAATTAAGCAGTTGTTCCTTCTCGTTCCTGTTTGTTCGTACAGGTGGTGGCCAAGAGGAAAAGGCAAATGTTGATATTTAATGAAGTTAATTTTTGGATTTTGATATACGGTCACCCAGGCTCTCCCTGTTTCTCATATGTGCTTCCTCTCAGCGGCTATGGTTTTGTCGACCGCGAGTCACGGTCCTGACCCTCGTGAACCGTAAATTAACCACTGCGTATTACGACAGCCAGTGGTTTAGTGGTTTAGATGACAGGCTCGCACCCGAAAGGTTGCCAATTGAAGTCCCACACCAGCTGTTGTATCCTTAAGCAAGTTAATTAACCTGAATTACTTCAGTAATTGATGAATGATGATATTCTTTTATGTCGCTTGGATAAAAGCAGTTCATTTTTATGCTCTATATTATTTTCATACTATGCGTGCAACCTTTATCCAAACTTGATTGTTCCATGAGTTGTTTGCCACGTCAGGGCGGACCGTCACCGCTCTCCCTCCTCTCTTCTCCTGCAGGATCCTGGAGCTGCAGGAGAAGGGGGATCTGGACATCCTGAAGCAGAAGTGGTGGCCGCGCACCGGCCGCTGCGACCTAAACAGCCACGCCAATGCCCAGCCTGACGGACGGGCGCTCAAGCTACACAGCTTCGCCGGGGTCTTCTGCATCCTGGCCGCCGGGCTGCTGCTGGCCTGCCTGGTGGCCGGCCTGGAGATGTGGTGGAGCGGCAACCGGTGCCGGCAAGAGCAACCCAAAGAGGTGACCGAGCACGGAGCCAGGAGGCCAGAGCAGGGGGAGGACACTGGCACACTCTACTTTACGGATCCGGCCGCAGACGCAAGCCCCGATTTAGTAGAGCTCCAGTACACACAATTATAGGTGTGCGCCTGTGAAATCCAAAAATCCGTCCTCCGAAAATTAAATCATTTATCCCGTGTAGCGTTTTTGTCGCCAGCCAGTGCAGAGTTATGAAATTCTCTGGGGTATTTTTTTTTCTTCTTCCATCCTGAACGCAGTTTAGTCAGGGTTAAAATACTGCAGCAGTAGAGGGAAACCGGGTGGTGTTCCTAACATGCGCAGGTTTCCGATCTTTCGCAGCCGATTACGTTAGAGCGTGGTAATGTAACTCAGATCTGTGTCGCTTGGTCTTTTTACAATTAAATTGTCTGAACGAGTTATAGAATATCCAAAAGAAAAAAAATTGAGAGTAAGTAATTCATTTAAGTAATTAAATTCTATGTGGACTAAAAAATGTAAAAGTAACACATTGACATTTTAACCCCTTATTCAACATAGTCATATTGTAAATGTTTCCCCTACAATTTGCATCTCTAACTACAGCTAAAATTTAATTAATTAACTAATTAAGCGTAGGGACTCCAAAAGATCTAAAAGATCAAATTCTGAAAAACAGCTGTGCTGGCCAATTAAAACTCTATAGAAATATATTACGCTATAATATGATAATAATATATTTATCAACCACTTTAAATCCCCTAATTAACAATCCACCGATTCTATTGAGAACATCTGTGGTTCAAAGAGCGTGCGATTTCTTAGACTCAGACACCAATGAAGAAGATCACAGGTTCAGTTAACCAAAGTTCAGAGGTTATTGACAGTGGCCCTTACAGAAACGACTTATTTACAGACTCACTGGAAACCTGTCAGGTGAAAAACTTTCATTTCACACCGAAGGAATAAAAAAATTAAAAACAGAATTCACAAAATAAACGACGTGAAGATGTTCTTAAAATCCTAGAAATTGAAATAAGGAAATACTTGACGGAAGTAAGAAAAAAAATAATATTTATTTTTGTAACCAGCTAGTTGGACTGGTTTTATCTTTTGGTTTATGGAAGCAGATTAACTATCAAAGTCAACGTCTACTTAATTTACATGTGTAAATAAGTAATAATTTTGTTTTATTTTACCATTTTTCCAAGATGAGACGCAGTTTTCCCAAAGTACACTATTTTATTTATTGGTAACATTTTTCTCCATTGATTATCCATTGAGGTGTCTGTAATGTCGTTATGCATTAACTGCACATTAGCTGCGGGGACTGTCTGTCTGTCTTTCTGCATGTGGCTACAAGACGGAAAAGGCTTGACCTGGATCCATAAACTAAAGTGTGAGCACTGAATGCGTGCATGCGTCTGTCTGTAGGGTCGCCACGGCAATCAGAGCCACCGATATGTCAAACCAGTCCATAATCCCTAGTAATGCGCCTTTGTGCCTTTATTGCAATTAATGTGTCAATGTGGACGCGCTGTGCCGTTACTCCCTCATTCATTATTCCCTATGATCTCGTGCAGGTTACTAAGGATTACAGACTGGCAAGGGTTTCTGGTCCGTTGACATATAATGATATTACAACTGCTTCATCGGAAGGGAGGAAGGACATATGGACAGAGAGAAAGAAAGACTGGGATGAAGCAGAAGCTATTGACACAGGTCAGAATAGACCTCCTGAGATTTTAAACTGTGCTGCGCAGGGTCTTTGCTGCCGTGGCTGGGAGAGGGTACCTAAATCCCCACCATCTCACCTCACTCCACAGATCCCCTGTTTTTATTTTATTTTATTTTTTGTTTGTTTTCCTTCTCTCTTTATTTATTTTTTAGTGTTCCCTTTCATTGCACGCGGATGCATGGAAACGAATGGTTCCTATGCAGGGACGTAGGGGAACCTGGGGAACCTGGATCCGTGCCCTGTCGGTACCGAAAACCTCTGGCCTTTCGATCATGTGCACCATTGTGGAGAGGATAGACGTACACGGGTTCACTTAAGTCCAACTCCCTCACTAGAATTCCCTGTGGATAAGTACGTCCATAGCATTAATATAGTATTAGACAATAGTAGTAATAAATATATATAATTAAAATGACATTTAAAAAACTTTATGCATATAACTTCGTTTGTAGTTTTTTTTTTTTCGAGGATAATTATAGCTTTTCTTTTTATTTTGCGCTAGTTCTGTAGTCCAGCCTACTTTTTTTGACTCTCCATTAGTTAGGAAATTAGTTAGGGTTTTTCTGCTGCACCACAAAGCACACCCAGTCCTTTCCTCACGCCACACGAATGACCACAATACAGGCTGCATTTTTTAAATAGTTAAAATGCTTACTTAAAGGCTAAGCTCTTTTCAGACTCACAGCTGTGAGTCGATTTGGAATGACAGAATATAGAGCACGCTCAGCGACCGTGAGAAGCAGAGGGGTTTTCATTAGAGCGCGATTAGATTTGATTAATAAATTAGCCCTCAGTAACCCCCATTTAAAATAGCCTTGGTGCTCATTTTGACGATATCGCAGAATTACAGCGACGGAGCCTTTAATGCAATGTATCGCTTCCCATTAGCATGTCCTCTGTTTAAAATCCTTCCCATTCGTAACTAGGCGAGGATGCTGCCCCTGAAAGCCTCTGGTAAATCGTCTTATTGGCTTTGTGTGCGGACCACAGCGCTGGCAAAAAGCCCACAGATACTGCGCCGCCAACCGCTAATTTGTGGAGAAATTCCCCGTGTGTTAAATGCACTTATGAGTCCGGAAAGCGCCTTCTGTGTTAAATGCACTACAGCACAGCGCTTGTGTGAGCCATGTGGGTATGTGGCTTACCTAGTTGGGTCACGCCCCCCCCCCATTCCATCCCTGTGTCACCGCCAGCTGAATGAGTAAAGGAATGCAAGTCACACTTTGGTTTTTTTTATTTATAGCAGGGGCAGGGGAGGGGTTCGTTCACCTCTGGCTGATTTTAAAATGGTCTTTCTCCTGGATTTGGTTATCCTAGAGAAACTACCCTCCGTCAAAAGCAAGCCTTTTTCTTGTGTCGCTAATTTGTCTTTTTTTATTAATCTCCGTAGTAACTTGGTGATTGTTTTATTTTGAGTTTGTTTCGTGCAGTGTTGCATTGTCTGTTTTGTAACCATTGCTTTGCCTTTGCAAAATATGTTGCCATTTATTTACAGTTTTTTTTCCTCCCTATGAATTATAGACTCAATAATTTGGATAATTAATATGTAATATCTGATTCTCTAGTGTATGAGGCAGTTGCTGGGGGCAAACAGCATTCCATGTGATAATGAAAAACCGTGTGAGGTCATTCTGCTCTCTGCTTTGCGCGGTTCATCACCTAATGTGCAGAAACAGCTCCCTCCCCACGCCTTATTGGTGTGTTTCTGACGAGCGAGAAGAGATGGAGCTGTGGGTCAGGATCACCGGGAGTCCCTCAGGAAGTCCAGCACAACCCTCTGCACTTCCTGTCTGAAGGGTTCGACTGTGCCTCACTCTCCTTAAGTGCTGGCTCCGTAGCGGTCTGGCGGGAGCCAGAGCTGGGTTTGCTTGGCAGGGCTCACGCATCCCGGTGCTGGCAATCTGCTCCGTGCGGTTCCAGGTTTAACAGGGCTGTCACTGGAGCCCATCCTTACCTCAGTTGCCTTCAGGGGAAAATCTGTTCACAGCAGAATGTGTGGGGTTTAGCTGTCCAAGCTTCTTCCAGAGATGTGGGGAATGGTGTGGCTCACGTGGCCTTGCCCAAAGGGCTGATATTGCCTTTTAAAGCAGCAGAGAAAGCCGTGGGTCATCAGCTGGCTAGCCAGTCCATCAGCTGACTAGCCAGTCCATCAGCTGATTGGCCAGCCTGAGAATGATGATTGCACCAGGGAAACGATCTCATGAAGCTGTCTTCCTGACAATTGCACCCTTAGGTCACCCTGAAGTGTTAAAGGCAGATCACATTTTTAGCCAGTTTTTTTATTCCAAAATAATTTAAGGCACAGTTTGGACTGACACAAAGCAGTTGCGCTGCTGTTCAACCGAGAGATGTCACCATGGCGTTCCTCCTTAAATGCTGTTTGATTCCAGCACTTTCCTCATTCTTTAGAGGGCCGTTACCCATCACGTTCTGGGTCTTGCAGAGGCCGTTGTGTTGGCCGGCACCTTCAGCGTGCCTCGTTCATCACCTTTCTTGGCTTAAATTCCTGTTGGTCTCTGAACCTGCAGAGGTGCAGGACGTGTACAGATTGGTCAACAAAGCAATTTCAAAAGTGAATAACATAAATAAAAGATAAGTATAAAATAGTGTGGAGCTTCAAGGCCTCAGCATCTCAGCTTCCTTCTGGTCTCAGCCTCTCTGTCCCCCTCCCCTTTCTCTCTCGTCCTCCAGGACAAGGAAGTGAATCTGGAACAGGTACATCGGCGTATGGACAGCCTTATGGACGAGGACATGGTGCACAAGCAGATCCCGGCTCCATCTATCGAGATCTCTGCGTTGGACATCGGCAGCACACAGCCCAGCCAGCAGCTGGAGTCTGCGCGGGACTACCCGGGCACGGGGCTGTCTGTGACCACCTTTCTCCCGGAGCAGGGTCATGGGGTGGGCAGGACACTAACACCGGGCTCTGGCAACACCCTCCCCCTCCCCCTCAGCAGCTCCAACATCCCCTCCATGCAGTGCAAACACAGATCTCCCAACGGGGGGCTGTTCCGCCAGAGTCCCGTCAAGACGCCCATGCCAATGTCGTACCAGTCGGTGCCCGGAGGACCCATCCCAGAAGCCATTGAATCCACCCACAGTACTTCCATCTGATCCTGTCCAACCACAGCCCCTCTTGACCCGGTCTTGTCGGGGGGAAAAAAAGGAGAAAAAAGGAAAAAGGGAAAATAAGAAAAGCAGTGATTTTTATTACGAGTTTAGAACAACTATAACAAAGAAAAACGATAATTTTTTCATGTAAATATTTGTAAATACTGAAAGAATGAAGTGAGGTTAAAGTGTATTTTGAATATTCTCAATTTTTGAAGTTGAGTTAAAATAAAAAACTAAGAAATCAAAAAAAAAAAAAAAAATCCAAAAAAACGACTGTTTGAATGGCTTTGTAAATTTTGTTCTATATGAATAAAGGCGCAAAATTCCTTGTGATTGTTTTCTAAGTGCCGAGTTTAAAGATGTCTCTCCACAAATCATTATCAGACAACAGTGCACTATGAGTGACTTATAGCGGAATACCAACAGTTATGCTTTTATATTATATTCATAAAATCTATACTTCAGTATCAAAGGAAAGAAATCTCCAATGTGTCTTAAGTGGTTTTCCTTCTAAATTTGTATTACATTTTAAAAGTATTTTCTCTTAATTCAGACTGTTTACCCCCATTCCGAAAAAGGACAGTGAAACTAACACAGGGAATAAGACAGAGTCTGTCTTGTAGAAAGACCGCTTCAGCCACTCGAATTTCGGAAAAGGTCCCTTTAATCATGTGGTCAAAGAAGACGTGCGCTGTGGTGTCTTATTGCTTTTGAAAATCTCAAAGTTTCTTGTTTACTCTAGACGTGTGTGATGTGTGTTGTGAGCAAAATTTTAAAAAATTGTATGGCGCCAAACCGTATTAATCTGATAAGGCACCAACAGTGAAATTGGTCAGGTTTCGACAAGGCGGTCAATCAATTTGATAAATCCTGAAGAAAGCAAACTGTTACTTTATTGGTGCATTGATTCCTAAATATATATTAAAAGATTTATAAATCTTAATGAAATCCACACAAAAAAACAATTTGTGTTTTTCTCTTTCTTCTGACCATTATAAACGTCTTTTTTGCCTTTGGTTGGCCTCGGTTTTTAGTTTACGCTTATAGATGGGATGTAAAATAAACAGATCAATAGTGTGCAGAGCTCACCATCTATTGATTGAATCAGGTTTAGAATAGGACAAACTTTGCCAATGAAGCTGAAATGTTCCCAGACTAACAGATGAAGTGTGAACTGAAGTTGATTCTTACACGGACAATCAAAAGCAATGTGGTTGAGATGCTTGCTATTGACCAGCTCAATTTCTGCCTTTGTTCTTGCAATAAAACACAGCTAAGTGGTAACGCGTTAATAAAATTGTCATGTTTTTCATAGAGCCTTAACATGCAAGCAAATTAACTAGAGGGCAGATTTTTTGTTTTAGTTTTATAATTGATGTCACATGTGAAAGATATTCTGGGTATCAATCAAAAGCAGTTCAACTAGCTTCGATGGCTGAGCGACTTTGATCCTGAGAGCGTAAAAGAAAAGGTTTTCATTGGAAATAAAACGTACTCAAATGGAACTTAACGGACTTTAACTTGAACAGAGAAAAAAAAAACTATTTCCTTTTATACTGAAGCATTTCCTGAGCTGTTCGGTGGTTTCTCCACTTTAAGACTAGTCAAGTATATCATAACACCCTGGCAAAGTATTTTTTCCCCCTTCTAAATCAATGACTGAATAACATTGAGAGGCTGTACAAACGTCACAGGTTCCGTACTGAGAGACAAGGAAATGGCAAATGTTCTGTAATTGCTGAGTAATGATGTCTTTATTTGGTTGCCGTGTTAATGTATTTACGATGATTTGAGGTTTTTTACCATTTTTATTTTA
Organism: Hiodon tergisus; assembly: GCA_025775045.1. NCBI lineage: Eukaryota > Metazoa > Chordata > Actinopteri > Hiodontiformes > Hiodontidae > Hiodon > Hiodon tergisus. The sequence goes on along the minus strand of JAOVYW010000037.1, from coordinate 4,602,160 downwards.
TTTTATTTTTTCCCCTCGTCTATTTTTCAAATCCCTGTGAATAGCAGGAATAACATGTTTATGTCAGAGTAAAAATCTAAATCAAGGACCTTTTTACAAATAAGTTTCGTAAGTGCAATTAAATTGCCATCATATTTTATGGACAAAGTGTTTTATGTGGACACTGGGCGTGGCAATTTATTTTCCCTTCTTCTGCATCCAACGTTTGAAAGGAACCGACTTCGGTCGATCACAAATCTCAATATCTATTATTTATTTTTATTTCTTTTATACGACAGTTGCGCATTGCGAAATGTACCAAGTCCCTAAATCGTGTAACAAGTACCCATATCTGGCCTGAAATGATCACGATATACATGCCTTTGTGTGTTCAGTCCCGCCGGGAACGAAATGAAGAACGTATGTCATTAGAACTGGCATGAGAATAAAAAGGAATTGCTGTACCTTAAAGTGAGAGCATCGTAATTCACATGACTTTAATTCACGCTGTTGGACTTCAGGATGTTAAGGGTTGCAGCCTTTTGTGTTTTGTGTGAGTAGTTACTAATGTGAACCAAAGTGACTCAGTTTACACTGTGTATTACAACAGATGGCAGTTACTTTGAAAAAACTCTAACAGTGGGGGGGGTTCCGTATTATTGTAGGTTTAAATATGTCTTCACTGCCTTACTCTCTGTTTCCCCTTTATTTAAAAAAAAGGCCATTACTCAATAAAATATACAAAATCTTATCATAGTAGTCTGGAACATTAAGCCTAAGGGAGACCTATTCTATGAATATGCTGCTTGGAGTTTCTTAATCTTTAATAAAGAAATATGGTAAACACAGTGTGGATGTTTCAGTATTTGAGGGGTGGTGTAAAATAAATTCTCCACAGACAAGAGTTCCTCCAGTTTGAATCTGACAGACTTTTAATCATGACCGAGCAATGTAATGAAGGCTTTAGATAGGTACAGGCTTTAGATAGGTACAGGCTTTAGATAGGTACAGGCTTTAGATATACGTCATGGGTTCACACATATTTATACCCTTCACAGAAACAAAAGTTACCTATTCCAGTGACAGAATTAAGACGTATGACACAACAACAAAAAAACAGCCGCACTTATGTAACACAGACTTGGAGTACCACTCAGCTGGATCAGAACCACATGAAATCACCAACTCCCCCAGAAATCCAGCTGCTTCCGGGGTTTTTTGTGTGTGTCACCTGACCAATCACAGGCTAACTGACGGTCCAATGTGGCCTTCTAGGGGGGGGCTGTAGTCACTTTTGGAGACTGGGCTGTTCTTCAGAAATCCCCTTGATTCATACTGTTTCACATTATTTTTTACTAAAACTGATAACTCTCCAACAAAAAGGCTGGCATCCCTTCTCATGGTACTCAAAACGCTTTCTTCTACCCACATGACCTTTAAGCAGAACCCAAAACTAATGAGAAATATAGCCCTGAAAGCTAAGTCCAGGGCAGAAGAAATAACACAAACTCAGAATGGCCAAAATATGAAAAATTAAACCCTATCTACCACATCCCTTACAAACTAACTCCAAACTATTTTCATTGGTTACGACAGAGGTTCCCTGTAATTGGATCTCAAAAACAACAGATGTTTCTGTTTCCGAGGTGATACAGTAGATTTACTGGAGAGTTTCACAAGCAACTGATAGGGCTCCGAGCAGCTGCTGTTGATATATTGAACATTTATCAGATAGAAAAAGACATTTGTCCAGGTCTTCAAAACATTGTACCGCTAGGTTACAGCCACTTTTTTGAGCACACATAGTTTCGGTAACTTGGTCTAGAAAGACAAAAAGAAGGATCAGCGCATGCGAATGAATAAGGATTGATATCCTTAATATCTAGCTGCCATGAAGGTACGCGTCATTGACGACCCGCCTATCCACTTCATAACCACCCTAAACATTTCCTGGGTTTATTTGTCCACCCGTTTCCCTCCTTGTCTGAGGTGCGGACACGGGGGGGGGGGGGGGATTGATGGATGTCACCGGACGCCGCAGCCGCGTGTCCAGATGCTCTTCGCTATTGTCTGACGCGTCTGGCTCTGAGTGTTAAAAACGGACATGCAGAGCCAGGGCAGAGTGCACCCACCCCAACGACCTGCAAATTAAGCAGACGTGAGCAGTAAGGTGGGGGGTGGAGTGGAGGCAAGATGTCAGGCATCCTCCGCATTTAAGATCAATCTGCTAGCCATGCCTTTTCGACCTTTCATCCTGAACTTCACGGTAAGGGGGGGGGTCGCTGATACCATTTCAGTCCAAAGAACGGATGCAAAATTTTTATCTGTGCAATTGGGAATACATTTAGCCTATGCCTTCGCCGTTAGCATCTAGCTAATAATAACAGTAGGAGGTGGTGGGTGTGTGGAAGCGGGTAGGCCTGGCATCAGTAACGATGAATGGGAATTCGGGAAGAATTCTTCTTCACTTCTTCATCAGGTCGCCAAATTCAGACTCGCTTTACATGCGTATCGAGATCAGAACATGACGTGATGTCGTGTTTTGTGTTCAGTGCATACGGATCCTAGCTATCTGTTCACCCGTTGCTCAGTTTCCGGGGCCTGTCTAACAGTCCGGGGCGCAAACTGTAATCGGTCGGCTGCCGTTGTCCTGCAGCCGCCGTCCTGCGTGAGACAAGCGCATCCTGTGCACGCCCCCTCCGCGCGCCCAGAAAAGATTTTGTACCGGGGCGAATAAACTGTGATAAAAAGTGAGTTTTAATTACTGTGCGTGCGATAGAGGTTTGATTTGGTTTGGTCCTATGTATTGATAAGAGTGCCCCTTATCATTCAAAAAGCGCTTGCGTTTTATTTTAAATTAAATTAGGTGTTAGACGGGCAGGTAATTCGCTCCATTGTTCCGTGCTTAAATTAACCTTTAATCAGCCATAATTAATTGATTCAGATTAAATGAAAAGGCTGTGTGGGTAAAAATCAATATTTTAAAATTGAACATTGGGAAGAATTTGTGGCTGGACATAACAAAATGTTCTGTTTACCACACGGATCGGCAGAATACTGAAGAGTCGTGACTCTGTTTTAGATTTTAGCTTAAGCTACATAAATGCAATCAGGAGAAAAGCAGGCAGAAGTCTTTTTTATTTTGAGCCACTTTAGTAGGAACACTTCTCTGGTCAGGCCTTTTGAATGAAGCAGGGTGTATTCCCAAACACAGGCCAAACCCCCCCCCCCGGGGACACCTGTCTGACCACAGAGACCCTCTAAGTGCCCACCATTGAATTCTTTTGAGAGCTGCTGCCACTGGAGGCCCAACATGGCTCTTTGAAGCTGCTGGGACGGAGGAGGCTGATGTTTGGCGGTGCATCCTGGTCCTCCACTTGCCAAAGGGATGAAACGAACAAAAAATAAATAAATCCCCACCATCAACCTAGCGGAGCCTCTGAATCACACAGAAATATCTCCATGGCGACGCTTTCGTGTGCCGGTGGCACCACAGCGACAGAGTGCAGCCCTGAGCGGGATTTTCAAAAGATGCTCCCAATTGTGAACCTAACTTAAGGTTTTTAACTTTTTGAATTTAGCCATTCACTAGGAAGTGCGTTTGAGTGGGACAGAGGTTGCTAAAAATAAATTGTGTTTTGTTCCTGTTCCCCAAACTTGCTTTGGTGCTTCTGAAAGGGTTTCTATTTCACATTTTTGAGCTTGTGTAATCAGCAGAAATAACAAATATTATATATTTTTAAGTATCAGCCTGTCCTCTGGTGTATTTCTCTAGAAAATACAACCGATACCTGCTTATTTTCTATGCTATGCTCCGGAGCTTAAATGAAAGGCCTGTAGTCCATGACAGACACAGATATTCCACGTGGAGGTAAATATCACATGTGCATGCACCTGCAGCTGGATCAAAATGCAGAAATTCTTCCACCCCCCTCATGATTCCGTTTAGCACCAGAGTTACCACCACATGTGGTGCATTAAATGAGGCACGCTTCTTTTGGATGAGAGGAGAGAGAGAGAGAGGGAGTGGGGGAGAGAAAGGGAGAGGGGGAGAGAGAGGGAGAGGGGGAGAGAGAGGGAGAGGGGGAGAGAGAAAGAGAGAGAGGGAGCTAATTACTCCTCACTAATTACTCCTCACTAAGAGGAACTAATCTGAACCACAGCCTCCTCAGACCCTGTTTTCGAG
>JAOVYW010000037.1:4443464-4457189 GCA_025775045.1 Hiodon tergisus | reverse complement strand
CCTTTCGTCCACTACACCCTTTCGTCCACTACACCCTTTCGTCCACTACACCCTTTCGTCCACTACACCCAATACTGAACTTATTTTGTCCTGGAGAACATTGGAGTTAAGCTTTCACTATTAATTCGGCCTTATCTCTACTTAAGGTCGTCGCAGGATTAAAATGAACGTTTCATAGTAAGATGCGCTTCCTCCTGTACGGGCTAGGTTTGTCTCGAGGAGTCGAGGTGCAGCTGAAATAGACGTCTGCTGTCACTGTAGATTCAGTGTACCCCCCCCCCCCCCCCCGGGTCTTCCACGCTGTCATCCTGTGGTCGAGACACACGTCATCCGCCTGCTATTCCTATCCCCCATCTCACAGGATTCTGTGTGAGAAAAACAAAGGATATGTTCCTAAATACATTGCTAAATGAGATGCTGTGTATCCACTGCGTCCTGGGCATTGCGTGAAGGATCTCCAACACTCCAAACGCACCAAGTTTACAAGATCTGACGTTTTTTCGTAACTGCTGAACATGTAAACCAGAGGATTTTAAAAAGGGAGTACTGTGAATAACGTACAATGTGAATTTTACTTTCCGTAAACGCGAGGGTAGCAGAACATCTTCCATCCAGTGTGTATTTTCTGAGTTGGCGGCTTGCTTCCGGTCCAGCAAAAAACCTGGCCATGAGAGTAACAAAAGCAATACTCACTGATTAAGATTTAGTCAACAATAAATGACCAGGGAAGAGAAGATGCCAAATATGGGGGGGAGGCTTGCAGGGTGCTTGTAAATGCAAATGAAAAATGATTGCCCATGTCCTTGTCTAGCACAGACAGGTATCACAGAGGTTTGGGAGAGATATTTCTTTCGTCATTTCCCCGGTATTGATTTTGGCGTTTAATGTAGTGGGGCGTCTCCGTGGTAGGGCAGATGATTTATAAATGTCGACAACAATGTTCTCATTCTCTCTCTCTCGCTCTATTCTCACTCTCATTGGTGGCCGTACTCAGCCCCTTTTCATTGTACTCATCTTCCTCAATATGCCGTAGCACTGCTCTTCATCACACCATGTGGGAACGCATCTGCAACCAAATTCCTGTTCTCTACCCTACCAAAGAACCGGAACATCCAAATGATGCAACTGGCTAAAATTATTATATTTATTATTAAGTGCGGTACCTGGTGGTCGATGACTCCTCTTCCTGTATAGTGACATTCCTACCCACGCTGGAAAACATGATTGTGACGGTTGATGGTTTTTAAAATGTTTTTTTTATCATTTTTATCATGCAAACTAGTTCTGAGTGACTTAAGTAACAAGATAATTGGTTGCGTATATTTTGTTTCACACCTGAAATTGAAGAGGACATCGAAGAGACCGTTTTCTTCAATAGGCAATCATTCCTCCTCTGTCATTCAGAGATTAATGGGGACTCGAAGTCAAATGGGTTTCAGAATATTTCCAATCAACTTTGTTCTGCTCCTAAACACAGCAGTACTGGCGATTCATTTTTACATTTTATTTATCTATTAATGTGTTTGTTTCAAGAAAAACATGGAACCTTTTCAGAATATTTAACGGCGTGTGTACAAAAAAATTCTACCTAAATGAAGTCTATGCCGTAATAAGCTCATTGAGTTCAATGCACAGTAACACAATGCATTGAACAGGCCCTCGTTTCGGATTTTGCAGACACTTTGATTCCAACAAATAGCTTGCGACGCAGTGCCCTGTGAGCACAACAGCTTATCTTGCACCCATGTTAATAGAAAAGGCTCTGGCTGGTTTCACGCCAGCATTTATTAAAGGCTTGCAAGATGTTACGGTTTGGCTTGTCAGCGGAAACTATTTTGAACGTCGTCCATTAATTTTATTTCTTATTAGTCCCTCCAACCCCCAGCATATGGGTTATTTTATTTGGCTATCGCTGAAGTAGCAGGCAATTTATATTGTTGCATGCGATTTCAGATCGGTCTGGGCCTGCTGAAGAGACGTGGATACATTCCATTGCAGGGCTGTGTATTTCAGCCAGCGGACAGCTTATATCGATTTGTGGCGATTCACGGAAAGTCTTCTGCATAGTTGGAGACTTGTGAGTGCATCTTTCATCTAATATTTATATGACGTATGCATTATACAGTTCATTCTCAGAGGCCTTTCAACCAGAGATCAGTTCAAGGCAAGCATCACCCGAACACAAGTAATAAAAAACAAACACTAAACCAGCTTGATATTTATAAGATACTTGCCTAGTTAAGTATGTGTGAGAGTAAATAACCGGTAAATAACTAAGGACTATCAGACGCAGTGTGTTTAGTTGTCCAGCGATTGCGTAAAACTTCCTATTGAAAGGAAACCTAACAGCTACATTTTGCCATGCAAAAATGTGATTCATTATTCTCTTCTGACGCGAGGAAAGGTCATGATCTTTTTGCTAGGAAAAGCACAAATCAAAAAAGCTTCAGTCAAGGATAAGACACAAGCCAGAGATTCTAGAATACTCAATGTACTTCATCAGGATATGTCAAGATAAAAGTTGCATCCTAAAGTCATCAGATTATAACATGATCTACGGACATCGAGAATAGTTCCAGGTTTAATGGAGAGAAAAACAATATTCAAATAATTAGAAATAGAATATATCATTTATCTTTTATTATATGAATAAAAGCATCAACAACGATGATTATTTTGTTTTATTATTCCCTGGTTTATTGACATGAACTTGAACACTGAACGTATTTTTTATAGCTCCTTATGTTTCCTAATGATATATTAACGTAAGTTTTTAGTTCCAGTGACTGAGTTCAACTGCAAGTATTCTGGAAAATATTCTGAAGATTGAATTGATGATTCTGGCTTTAATTAGTATAGCCTGTATTAGTGATCACATCAATTCTTTACAGGCTATGCTAATCTATGCCAGAATCAGCAATGCTATTGGAACCAACGGATTCTTCATTAGGCTAAATGTGATATGTTTACATTTCAGGTTTAAGGGGTTTTATTTTTTGTGTGGAATGTGAGCACTTGTTTTATCTACCATTCGTAGAAGAGATCATTAACTGCTGTGTCTGACTTGGTAACTATGGGGGTTGTTCAATCTTAACTGTCATGGTTTCAGTGCATCATGGTATTGCAATCATCTTATTTCCTAATGTGTCCTAAGTCGCTACATAATAAGTCTAAGTATAAAATTGATTATTATTAACAATTAAACCTATGTATACAGTTCAGTGTCTTTGCTTATGAATGGTTTGGGGGGGAATACATGTTTACGTATAATGGACTCATGGAGTGGTGTTGCACATGACCACATTATTCACAATGTCTCTCTCAAATGAATGATGAGATAAGGGCAGCACAGAACATAGCCTTGCCATACAGACATGGGAAAGTGACGCGCACAGGCACAAGTGCAGGCACACTCGCGACCAAACAAACAAAAAAACTGCAACCGGGATAGACAAGAAGCCTGGTTCTGCTGGGTATTGCCTTGCGAAATCCAGAATTACAGGAAATAAGTGTTTTCTAGGGAGTTCTCTGGGGATGATAACGGTAACATGCTTTTCTAAAAGCATAAAAATCAATACATGTAACTTTAATTTCTGCACGTCACATTAAAACTAATTTTATGCCAGTTGGCCAGCCATAAGGGATGAGTTTCATCTTTGATTTGAACAAATTGTCTCAGGCACGGTTAAAACACACATGTAAAGTACTTCATTGAAATGATTCTAAACAGGGTTTCTCAATGTTATGGTGTCTTCCATATATATATATATATATTTTATTTTTTTATTTTTTTACATTTTTTAAAAATAATTCCTGTAATAGATTTTTTGATGAACAATTTTAGTAAAATAGTGAATATAGTATACTTGTGAATACAGACAAATGAGATGCTGAAGATGCAGACAATCTTTGGTTCATTTTTATAATAAATGTCTTGTGATAAATCTTGTTTATGTTTTTTTTGTTTTGTTTTTATTTAGACACCGTAGGCTATTCATATAATGTCATCGTAACCCGCAGTTCGTAATCATGAAAAATGAATTTGTGCTTGTATGCACACCATGTAATATGCAATCCGTGTTTGTGACATAAAACTGCGTGCTCCTGAACTGCAGTTTGCAATCCCACCAATTTGCACCGTGTCAGACTAATGCTCATACCAGCCGAAGACAGATTGAAACTGATAAGTGCCAACTGTAGTTTAGGAGCAAGCACAGATTTACCAGCCAATATACAAAGCTTGTAAAAAAACAATTGTGTCTTGCAGCAATGCTGTTATCATCGTTTCAGGGGGAACGAAAACCTAAATCTGTGGGTTGCTGTGGCACGAGCGGCCCGTCTGACATTTCACATATTCGCATAAAAAAAGAACAACGTTTAAGTGCGATTGGAAACTGATCGTTTTGTGTGGCGCCCAGGTGCGCAGTAATAGTATTAATGTAGGCCGTGGACTGAATTCTCGCCTGCAGGGTAAATGTCAGGTGTGTCTGTGGACGCGCGGCTGGGAAGTGACGCGAATGTTAACGAGCATGCTAACGGGGGGTTCGTGGGAGCGCATGCCATTTGGTGTAAAACATGCGTGTGGAAATCACACCCTCTTCGAGCTGACTTTTTTTGCCGAATGCAACGCTCAGAGTAAGCTGCGATTGGTGAAAGGCACCGAAATTTTAACCGCATTTCAGTCCACTTTTTCCCGCTCTCCGCCGGTGGACTTCGGGGGGTTACGTAACCATGCGATGGCGGTATTTAAGCTCCCACTCGAAATTCAAACCTGTCTGAGATAATGGGGTTCAGGAGCTGGGCGAGCAGGAACAAACGAGCGCTGTTTAATGGAACCATACAGTGCCACTAAAAAGTATCGATTTCCCTGAAGGGCAGAAATGCATTCTTTTTCCTCTTAGCGCCTGGGCTTCTCGGATCATTTGTCATTTATTTATTTTTTTAACCACTTTATCAATAAAAATGAAGTCTCCTCATTAGGCTAATTAATGCCCCTCACATATCATTAGGTTCCACTTAGATGTTTGGCAAGATGCTTCATAGGTGTGGGGGGTATTTTTCAGTAAAAGCGAGCGACGGCATTAGGGTTTATTAATAGGCACATACGTTGTAAATGCCAGGTTGTTTCTATTTAAGTGGTTAACCCCTGGGATTTATTCTCTGGGCCTTTGTTCATGTACAAAGATGCATTTGTATAAATTAAATCCTCTTCCTGGTGGCACCACAGATGGTAAGGATCTAAATGTTTAATATCGAATCTACTTTTGTCACCCCTCGTGGCTAAAAGGGGCTCTTTGGGGAATGTTAAATCACTGCATGGGAGGCCAGCCTAAAGCAGAAAACGTCCCTTCACTCTGACTCAGAAATCCAGAAAAATCACAGGGAGCCAAGAGTGATATTAAGCTCATAGTTCTACATTGGTAACATGACCTGTTTTTCCTTTGTTCGTGTTTTTTAAAAATTCGCACTCAGGCTATATCTAAAAGCGTCTTCAACACTTTAACAGTGATTCCAACCAACAAAATGGAGCTTTTAAAAAGACACCCCCCCCCCCCCCCAGTGTGGAATGCCAGTGTGGGGTGGGCTGGACAATTAAGCAGGCTTCACAGTGTGAAACACTTCGTTGAGAACTAAACCGGACATGAACAGGTCAAAAGGTCTCCTGAGGACGTGGTCTGTCAGTGCAATATCCCAGAGCACCATGGCCCGCGCTTCATGTGATTACGCGGGCAGTGCCAAATAAGGCGGTTTGTACATTTTCTACAGTGTCCATTACATTGTTTTGCACTTAAGCCAGCGGTAAAATAAATAAGCTAAAACACAGCGTGCATTTTTCTTTTGGGACATATTTTAGTTGGAACAAACGATTTTTTGTGATTTCTTTTAAGGAACATTATCAAAACCAGCCAGGAACACGTTTACTCTAGCTCATTTTGAAAAATGTAAAAAACTTTACCTTCAAAAAAAACCAATGGACTTTAGCTACCCGTCTTAAATTAGCATAGCGACAAGAAGGTGCTAGAGGCAGCCATGGAGGAAGTGATGTGAACCACCTATGACAATGATTGGATCACTCCTAGGGAGGTGAGCACTTGGTATAAAGAGGAAACCCTGGCCAAGTCAACCAATATGATTTTAATGAGTCTTCACATTAGTGTTTTTTTTTTTTTAGCGAAGGCTTTTACCCGTGAATCCAAACCGTGGGCCTTGCTTGTTTCTACAGGGTGAACTGCTTGTTTATTTACTTACTGCTTCTGCTGGGTGAACAGAAACAAAACGGTTATTTATTTACGCATTTTGTAAATGATTTTGTAAATGATTACACCTTTGGTTCGTTGTGTCTGGTTGTTTTAGGGTTTTTCATTTTCAGTAAGTTGCAGTTATTGACAGCATCGTTGTGATACATTTCCGTAAGTCAGAGTTATTGTGATAAACTTCAGTAAGTCAGAGTTATTGTGATAAACTTCAGTAAGTTTTAGTTATTGTGATACATTTCCGTAAGTCAGAGTTATTGTGGAAAGCTTAAGCCAACGCTGTTGTGGGTCCTGACATTTTAGAAGGATTCAATAATTATAGTGTTGTAAACATTTTTTAGGGACTACTTTATTTGATTGAACCACATGTTGTACACACTGTAATAATTAAAACTTTACGTGAAATGACATCTCGTAGTTGTATTTCTTGTGGTCTGAGTACAGAAATAACATGATTCCGTTTCACAAAAGGAAAAAAGACACTGCAGGGTGTGTGTTATTGCGGTTATTGGCCCGGTTCTGATGCTCCACTCCTTGCCGTGCCTTAGCTACATGGCAGCCGGGCCAATAATCGCAATAACACACACCCTCCGGTGTCTTATTGCTTCATATATTTAGAGCAGAATGAACCACATTCCAGTTTGGCTAAATTGCCTTTTGAAGCGAACCCTGGTACCAACGACGGCCACACATATCCACCAAAGCCCAGTTTCTTCTTCATTTCCTGGGCTGGTAGATAAATGTGCATATTTCCCAGTGTGCTCCATTTTATTATTTTTTTCATGACTATATACCTCAGATGCTGGTTCATTAGCTTTAGTCAGCGCAACAGAATCTGCTGGGATTAAATCAGAGGAGATGTTCTGTCTTCGACAAGCTCCCTGTTGATGGGTCATTGTAAAGGGTAATGAGAAGAACAGAGGGCTGGTCAGTAACCAGACTTTATCATTAAGTGGCGATTTTTTTCCCTTTCTGTCGGCCAGGTATGTTACTGGAAGGGTCACTCACAGGACATTAGATTTTTTTTAAATTAAAGTAATTAGGGCTGCTTCTTGGTCATTACTGAAAATAATTTAATTTAAATGTACTGATCCAAGAGGTTAAGGTTAAGCGCTATGATTAAAAAAGCACTGTCATGTTTTACAGTTTTATTTACACGATATGATATAGAAAGCTGTTTAAACAACTGTCGCTGTGAATGTTTCTTAAAGATGTCATATTTCAAATAATATGCACATTATCAAACATTACAAACTTTAAATGAATCCCATTTAGTTGCGGTTTTGTGTTAAACTGAATGTCTGCCGTTAATCATTGCTTTTATATAAAATAATTGCATCCAGACATCCAGCCATGAACAATCTTATCCAGCAGAATGTATGTATATATTTTTATACTAATGGTAAATTAGTATGAAGGACGAAACTAATCTGATGTGTGTTTTGGGAGGATACTCTATGTGGGAAAAGAAACCGCATCCTGGGATAAATTACGTCTCTCTTCTCGGACGTCAGAAGAAGTGCGATGTAACGTGTTCCCTAACGAGACGGTAATTTAATATTCCCTCTCAGATTTTCACATATGAGCCCCAGAGTGGTGCTGGGAGAGAGTCTTTCACCGTACTCTTTCACAATGTGCTATAAAACCTCACAATCTCAAACCCTCACCGGCAGAATACTTAATATTAATAAATAAATCACCCCTGTTATCTTAACGTCCGACTGTAAAGGTTCCACACCTTAACTGTTCTCAGCGCAGGTTGGTTTCTACTATTGCATATGGTTTTTTTTACAACATGGATCTGGGATATTTCAACACATTGATATCTGGCCAGCATGTGTCTTAAAGAGCACGTTTGGTGTCTTCCGACTGGCCAGATCCGGAGAGGAGGACAATCGGGGAGGATAGGTCAAATTGGTCTGTGCTCCTAGGACACTGCGCAACTTCTATTCCCGAAGGAAGAAAAAAAATTGTTACAATTTACAACAAACAGTCAGCTTTGTCAGTTAAAGGATAGAGAAGAGTTTAGTGTGCTCAGTTTTGATACAATTTGATTCAGTATGGACAGCATGTTTTTTTTTTTAGCTGTTACTTTGTTGCTACGTTCTATCACTAAGACATGGCACCCAATTGTTTTGAGTGTTCCGACTGATTCCGAAGACTGAAGCCCAAGAACTCACAGTTCATTTAAGTCAGCTGCAGGGAGTAGATGGTCCATGTTCTCTATAATGTAACCCCTGAATGAAAACCTTGATTAAAAAAGAAATTCACAGACGATAAGCATGTTTAGAGTGGCTGCCTAATGCCTAACTGATAACATTTATTACTTGACCGTTGAACTGGAAAATATGCATCAGACTGTTTCGTTTTTCCTTTGGAGAATGTACACAGACTGATGTTCCGACCTTCGCAAGCGGTTATCGAAAGAGCGCCAAGGTGTTTGCACTGCGAATGCTTTTGATTATACGTCCCTCTGTTAAAGTTTTGAAGTTTCGAGATGAGATAATCTGATTTGAACGGCATTTCCAATTGGAAATAGCTAGATCTCTGCCAGAGCGGATGGAAGTTGAGGCTGAAAATGTTCCCAGTCCTTCCAGCTAAGTCCCTGCCACTGCCACGCCAGCACACTAACCTTGACAGAAAAAAAAAGTTCTGTCGGCAGGTGGGCTCTGTGAGAGTGACAGCCCTTTTCTCCGGTCCAACAGGTTGCAACGCTGCGCCGCTGTGACGGCTAAATGATTGACAATTCTGTCGTGCCCCTAACTTGCCTGTCGGAAAGTCCTGTGATTGCAGGGCTCTACATGAGAACGGCGTGCATATCTTTAAGGTTGTCTCTTCCGATATAAACGAAAGGAACTTCGCCCACAGAAGTAGAAACACTGCAATCGTAGCCTTTCAGCCTATGCAAATCAAAGCCTCCTTTATATATGTGTGTGTGTGTGTGTGTGTGTGTGTGTGTCTGTGTGTGTGCGTGTGCGTGTGCGTGTCTGTGTGTGCGTGCGTGCGTGCGTGCGTGCGTGCGTGTGTGTATTTTCTGTCTACATCATTACGTATATAACGCAGGCCTTTTGCCAGCAGCAAACTTGAGAATTTGTGAAAATAAACTTGGAGAGTAAGGAAATATTCGTTCCCCTCTTTTTCGACAGCATGGTTTCCATGGTTCCCCCTCTCTTAAAATCGTGCGTATGCTGAGGTAATTACACTCAGCGGTGGTCCCCTGTTATATCTGGAAGGGATGACCTGGGGGTTTGCAAGAGGAAGCGAAGGGGCACTCTTTTGGACCGCCTAATGCCCTGAGTATGCAGCATAAATGGCCTCATGAAACTAACTGCGGTTAATGTAGCTTCTCTTGAAGATAAAATTCTGGCAAATAAATAATAAATAAAAAAAGACGCAGGCCAGAAATGTTTAAAGTTTAACTTCCTGTTGGTCTTTGATTGCAAATTCCTTGTCATCATAAATTGTATCATGTTCAATAACATTCAATCAATTGGTTGGTACAATTAAACCAACAACGGTGCACATAATATGACATAATTGTTGCCTGAACTCCACCCCACAATACCATGCCCTCAATTCTCCTTTCCTGTTCCTTTAAACTCCGGCGTCATGGTACCTGACGGTGTGACTTTGTCTAACACGCTGCGTTCGCTGTTGGCTTTGAAAGGAGGAAAAGGCATCCCACAGTGTCAAAAACAATTGGAAGGGGCTTTTAGCAGATGAGAGGAAGTGTTTGTTTTGGCACTATGTCAGAACTCATTCTGCCCTCGGAAGAGACGTTTGCCAAGGAGCATCCTGGTCTGTGTAGGCGGCAGAGTACAATGAAGCCACTGGCGGGACGAGAAACGTTAGCGTGCGTGAGTTGTTCATAGGCAGGCACGCTTTTGAAAGGCCACAGTTATAGCAAGGTGTTTCACCACAACGACAGAGAATAGTCAGAGAACGCACACCATGTCATTGTTGTTGGCGGTATTTGCCAGCATGATTGCCACTGATGATAAAGACAAAAGCATGGTAGATCACAAAGTCGATTTATTGACTTTTTCTGTGATTGTAAATCATTTTTATTAACACAATAATGCTACAATATTTAGCAAGAAATAATGGTAATAAACATTATATATAAAAGGTTATTATAATAAGAAGAAGAAGAACAGAGAGGTGTAATTTAGATGTGGTTTAGTAAGTACGTTGTTGTCATTGTTATATATTGTGTGTATTAATTTATTGTGAATGATTTTTCAGACGGCTTGGAAAACATTACTATTTCTTGGGAGATCACACAAGGATGATGTGAAAAAATATAAATTTGAAAAAATGCTCAAAATAAAACTTTTTATTGGTGAAATGAATGTAAAAAACTTAAATACATCAGTTACAGAAGTATCCCTCCCCCCCCCTCCGAAAGAGTGCAGATCCTGTGTTGACACTGCAGTAAAAGTATGTCTTTGCATTTAGACCAAAGAGTTTCTATTTTATTTTCGTCTGACCACACCATCCTTTACCCCTTGTTTGTTGTAGCATATAAACTTTTTGCCTTACAAACCTAACACTGTGAAAATCACACCTTTCAGCAAGACAATGACCCACAGCACAAGCTGACAAGGTTTTTTTTTTTTGATCGGCCCACTCACAGTCCTGACTCTGTTCCTGCCGTCTGCCGTCCATAAGTGACCTCCTGACCCGAGACTCTTGAGAACGTTCATCGAGGATAACGTGCATGAATCGCTTCAGCGGGTGCACATTAAGTTGGTAGAGACAATTCTCACCTGTGAGTACTTTGTACCACCTTTTGTATTGACTTTGTACTGAAATGCTACTTACTCAGTTCACTTCACTCATAATGTTAGTTCTTAAATTCACACAACACAATGGGACATCCCGGGAAGAGGGTGAATAATTTAGCAAGATACCAATTTAGCAAGTAGATTTAAATAAACAAATAACAAACAAAAACAATGCAGCTATAAATCTGCTGATACCAGATAGGGTTGTTATATGCTAAAACGGCTTGCCATGTTTCAGGGTGATATGTATAGTCAGATATACATGGGGCGTTTGGAAAGATAAATTCATTATAAACAAGGGAAGCTGTTACTGCTAAACTATCTTCTTTAATATTGTACATTGAGACATCTCACAGAACAAACTGTAACCATGCGGATCAAAAGAGGTGAGAGCAGAGCTTTTGTTTGACAACATGGGAGAGAGCCATCTTTCATATTAAAAATACACCTTGAACTGAACTACCTCCAAGTAGGGAAGCCAAAATGAAAGGAAGTGACACTGCTTAAAATAAAGTAACTCAGCTTTGGTGAAAGGCCTAGTGCTGAAATCTGCAGTACGACACAACAGAACATTTCAATTAAAACTATATGCTTGTCCGATTTCAAATCCAATCTAAGACGCTTTCATTTTCATCTCATGTGAGATCTGCAGATTTGATGTAGGTGTCTCTTGTATAATATCCGAGCTGAGGATTTGTTAATGCAAGGTGTGTTTATAGATTGTGCAATCTGATTTTCCTCTCTTCCTTCCCTCACTCATCCAACCAGCTTCCTCTGAATACACTCGTCCAATTAGAGCCGTCGAGGGCCACATTACAGACTGGGTTTCGTTCGTCCCTGACTCTTAACTTTTTAAAATTTCAGCCATGATTTGGATAGGAAATTACCTTCACCTGGTGTTCCAGGTGTAAATTAGTGGAAGTGTAATTCCCACCACTCGTGCAATTCATAAATCATCTGTGAAGAAATTATTTTTTTTACGTGAATGGACGATAAACAATAGCAATGAAGTCGTTAAACCTGCTCAATAATTTATGATTTTAGGTCGCTGGATAATAAAATCGTTAGTATTTAATTATTTGTTTATTCAACATTAAATACTCAGTTGGACAAAAAAAAAATCTAATTTAAAGATAATATGTAAGATAATTGACTGTTTTTTCTCCCTGAAATGCAATGTAAGGCAACACGGCATCACAGTAGATGAGATTAAAGGGCTTTTATGAGTACTAATACTACTACTAATAATAATAAAAATCATAATAATAACTATTTATCACATATTGAGGTTTCAGGCCTCCTATTATTATTTTCCCATTGCGATTTTTTTGGGGTGATCTGCATGCACTCCTCAGAAAGGGTTTTTTATGAGATTAGCAAGACTGCAGCGTGGGGGTCGTTGCGTTAACGACCCCGAGAGTGATAAATCTGGCAAACGATGCTTCGGGCTGAACAGCACGCAGTCGGCGTTAAAAAGCGCCGGCGATGCAGAGCCGGTTCAACGCGGTAGGTACTGAGGACGAAATGGACGAGATTTCCGATGGTGCGACTGTCGGATGACGGACAGCTCCTGTTGATGTGTCCCCTGGAGGGACGGGCCTCGTGGTGAGAAGTGGATGAGAATTTTATCTGGTGAAATATAAACTGAAAGGTGCTGCAGGTAGAGTGCGGCAGGTGTCACGGAGAGTGGTAGACGCCGTGGCGCCAGTTGCCATGGCAGTGGGGTGACTCACACTCTCTGTGGCGACAGGGAGTTTGATGAGGAAGTTGTGAAGAGGTGCTGAATGTTCACTAGACCAAAGTTATATAGAATATAATATCTCACAACCTTGTAATCGTGGGAATAGAAACGTTTTTTGTGTTTTTTTATTGACTTGTGCTGTTGGTTGTTTTGTTTTTAAGTAATAGCTTAACAATGGTTTTCTTTTGACTCTCCCCCAAATTAAGAGAGCAAATGCGTGCATTTTTGGCACAAATTTTACAACCAGTGAATGTAAATATACCCTCCTGAAACATAGAAGGAAATCAGACTTAAGATAAACTTAAGACGTTATGTATAAAGTATCAATTAGTCAAATCATACTGGATTAAAAGCAGTAAACAGACTTTCAAACTCTCTTTCTTGTTTCATAGATTCAGGAGATTTTAAAACCATACACCAATGACAAGTTAATATAGGAAATTTAGCATTTCAGTTAAAATCCTAATGCCATTTTGACATTTCACTTTTTAAAAGGCTACATTTTTCCCCTTCAACCCTCGCGGCGTACTTCTCACATAACCTTTTAGACATGAGTGCTGTACATTGCAACGCTCGAATATTTTTGATTCACCAGAAGAAAGCATCAGGCGTTGTACAGAATTTTGACCCACACTGGCGGTTTTCAGTCCGATGCCACCAGAAATAAATTCCCTTAGACCCAGGTGTTGCTGGTGCTGGGAGATGCAGTGATGTTCGCAGATACTTTCTGAGCAATTTAAATGTGGCCACCGTTACAAAGTCTCTGCTGGAATTCGAACACCCGAGGGCAAACAACTTCATTACAGCATGTCAGTCGAGGCAGCCAAGGATGACTTTCAAATTTTACAGAGAAGATGCAATATTGCTATCCATGTTCAGTTTAATCAACAAAAGACAGTGGTGATCTCTCTCTCCCTCTCTCTCTCTCTCTCTCTCTCTCTCT
>JAOVYW010000037.1:4390946-4401041 GCA_025775045.1 Hiodon tergisus | reverse complement strand
TCATGTTTTGGGGTTTCCCCCCCCCCCCCCCCCCGCCCATTGAATTAAGACCGTATTATCTCAAACAGTCAAAACCCTGTGGAACTGCGTGATGTGCACTGTAGTGTTGTACGTATGCACTGTGCTGAATGCAGTGGTGTAATACAATATCGCAGATTAAACAATCGACAACTTCAGCTCTGTTTGTGTTTAAAAACGTACTTTCAAAGGATTACGTTTTTGGGCGCCAGATCCCTGCGCCTAGACGAAGAGGCGACGTCAGGAATTCAAATGCAACCGCTTTGTTCCATGACAGATTTTTTGGGTAACATTTCTTTCATCAGGGCTCTTAGTTTCACGCTAATTATAGTGGTGGAGAAATGTCTCTCCTCGGACGCGTTGTAGCGCGGCGTGCGAGCGATGCGGGCCTACAGGGTGAATAGACCCCCGTTCAGGTGACGATACAGCCGAGCTGAACAAACTGTGCTATGGGTTAGCGGAAAAGCTATCTTTCAAAAATGATCTATATAACTTATAATCTTAAATGAAAAACAGTCACAGTGAATCAAGATGGAAGAAGGGAAAGCCTGGTTCATTCCCCATGACTGCCAAAACCAAGTTCACAATAACAGTCATGACTGAATACAAAAGGCAAGCTACCATCTGATATAATCTGTGATTTGTTATTCAAGTGTAGTGTTAAGGAGCGAGTTTGAATTTGATTCCTAAGCACTTTGTGTATTTGTGGCAAACTTTTCCTACTGACAATTGTAATATTGACATTTCGCATTAAGCGCCACGTAGCCAGTCTGTCAGACGCGTTGCGGATCAGTTTGGAAACCAAATTGAGTTAATTGGCACTAGACTCATCACACCTACGCTAAGCTGCTTAGCGCTTATTCACGTTAAGCTTCGGGGGGCACGGGGCCTTTGGGTTGTGGGTGGTACCGAACTCTGTGGGAATAGGAAAGAAATATGCCAAATCTGCGCTAAAGCTGTCGGCTTTGCGCTCGGAGGATTTGACCCTGATCAGGGGTCTCCCGTGTTAGCAGATTTGGTCGACTGAGGCTTAAGCCAGTGTCAGGAAAGGGCTGGCGCTGTGTTGGTACCAATTTCTTTTCTTTCGCTCCTCAAAGCTGTGATCTTTTAGCCTTCAGCGGCGTCAGGCCGCCGTAGTTCGCTTGGCTGCAGTGGGCATCCTGGGCCCCCTGTAGCCGTGCTTGCGTTATCAGCACAATCAAAGTAAAAAGCCCCCTGAGAGCCATATGATGCCGAGGTAGCGCTAACTGTGCTAATTCTAATGCCCGACGCTGTGATCTCCCTTCTCCTCGGCCTTATGGTCGTGTGTCTGACGACTGCTCTCTCTGTGTTCCCGACAGCCATCTTGAACTTGGACAACACGGTGGTGGACCTGGAGACCCTGCAAGCCCTCTATGAAAATGTAAGTTTTTGAATGGTGGCAAGAGAGTCGATCTGTAAAACGAATAGTGTTTACCGTTTTGTATTGAAATGTTTTTGTAAAAAATGTTCCCCCCTCCTTTATTCATCTAGATGGGTAAACTGCTAGTAGTCCAGGTGGTAACAGTTCTGGTTAAAAAATAATAATAATTTTAAAAATGTATTTAATAAAAAATTGTAAAAATTTGACGCAATGAAGATCAGGACAAGAAGTTGACAATTACACAAAAACCTCACACAAAAACTCACAGGTGGCCCCTGTACTTAAGATATTGCTCTTCTCCTCTGACTTGCTTCAGCTGCTATTAAGAAAGGATTTTGGTGGTGTAACGAATTGGCTGTCGTTTTCTTGATGCTTTCTTGGTAATTAGTCATGTAAGTGGGCTTCACGAGAAGTCGAAAGAATGCGTTTATTCTGAAGCAATTACGAAAATCCCAGACCTGTTGGAATGTTTTCTGCTCACTGGATTTTTTTTTCTTTCTCTATAAATGTCTGCAAAATGTTGTTTCCCGTCCCAATCTAATAAAGGGCACGTTGCCACACGTTCTGAGAAAGGCAAGTCGCGGTAAGGGGGTTGGGGGGTTGTCTGTGGCGCGACGGGATTGGCGTAGTCGGCGCTTTTCTCCCTTATCTAGAATTATTCGGCCCGTTATTATTTTAATCTCCCAAGAATGCCGCTCCGCGCCAGTGTCTGTTTCACAATGTTCCCGAGAGGTTAAAATGGCAACGGAGTCAAATGTCAATACACTATCGGTTTAATAAATAAAGTCGAGTGTATCAATTGCGTAAGGAGCTAAACGCACGTTGAGCTTGTGCGCCTTGCCAAATCTGTCTCCCCGTTTTGGATGCCATTTTCACATTACTTTAACAAAGCAGAACATCGGGCGTTTTTTATTACGCTCAAGTTGTAGGGTTTTTTTCGTTGTAATGAAATTCCTGAAATGGTTATGGCTATCGCCATAACAAACACAATGACCAAAGGCCCTATTTACGATATTAATCACGGGTGCTTCCTGTTTCATGGGACTTGCTGTAATCGGAGCGAATGTGTCATAAAGGAAGATCAAAAGCCTGTTTTCTTCCCCGAGTCTGAGTCGATGTTGGCTTGAATCCGTGTGCCCCCCCCACTCTCTTATGCGAGACTCTATCATGCACCCATGTCGAGATAACAGCCCCACATGCCCGGCATTTATCCCTCGAACGCAAACGCGGTTAAGCCCCGCGCCGATCCTTCGCGCGTTGACCCCGGTCCTGACGCCATTGAGATGATTGTTTTTTGGGGGGGGGGGGGGGTGTGTGTGGTAATAACAAATACATAACCCTGCCCTAATGGAGGCGTTTTAATCAGAAGCTCATAATTGACAAATCGTAAATGGGGGTGAATAATCCTTTGGCGACGTGGTCCCAGGTCGTTTCTGCACCGTTTATAATGCCTGTCTGGCGAGCTTTTTCCAGGGCTGTTGTACACCCCCCCCCCCACATGATGTCGTTACCAGACAGAAATGTATTGATGTAATGATCTCCCAGTACCATCTTAGAGCTCCCATTTACAGCTCTCATTCATAATTCTGCTAGCAGGCAAAATAATCTGGTTTTTATTAAAACTATTTACACTTAAAACGGCCTGCAAATTGGAATCAGAGCCTGCCCTTGTAGACAGATGGCAAAGTGAACTGAATAGGAATCACTCTTTCTGATGCCCACGTTTGAAGTATTGCAGAACTATGCACGCCCTGGCCCTTGAAGTTGAATATAGCCTTCTTTTGTTTGATTTTTGCGATGGAGCATAATGGACGTGAGCGTCTCTTGAAGTTTAAATTCACGTATGTTGTTTCTCGCCAGGGTGTTCAGGGCAGGCCTGGAAGCTTGAAAGAAAGACTCTTAATCACGATCCTATTCATTGTGGTTGCCTGATTTTATTTTTGGAGGTTGAGATGAATTCTGGGAATTCATGATTTTTTAAAAAAAATTGGGTAGGCCTGCTGTAAGGTCGTTTCTCAGCACCTTTATTTGGGTCTGAAGAACGGGCATGAAATGTTTATGGGGCGTTTGTAGCACAACTCAAGCCTGTTGAGATTCTGGTCTTCCTAATGAGTTTATTTGTAGGACGTACTGCATTACGTCTGAATGCACGGCAGAGACACGCGTGAAACGCATTATCATGTGGAATATTTTTATTTATTTAATTTAGGAAATGGACGTCTTCATTGTCCTATGGGCTGACCACAGCGGTCACCCTGGGCTTCTGCCTGTCCTTCACACGGTTTTAATGACACCGTTTGGGGCACCGCACTCCCCCACTCCAATTCAAGAAATGCATTAGAATTTTAAATGTTGCACGTTGGCTTAGCGGCTCGCATCGGTGCCTCACGGCGACAGGGCCCGGGGTTCGAACCAGGCGCGTGTGACAAGGTATCCCCGTGTTTGGGTGGGTTTTCCTCCAGGTATTCCAGTTCTAATCAAACGGGTTGCACCTTTTTGGCCGTAAGTTTTTGTGTTTCTTTTTTTTTGCCGTTTTTTCGCGTTTTGGGAGCACAGCAGGACGTGGCTTCCCTCGGTCTGTTTGCTTCCTGATCAAACGTAGAGGGTTTTTTTTTTGGTTTTTTTACCGTATTACCAAGTCCCTCGTAATGCGTTTATTGGAGGAAATGGTGTGGTTTTGTCTGATTTTGGTTTTGGTTTCTCTTCGGAAATGTTTTCCTCTGGATTGCAGTGTAAAACATGATTTAACGTCTGTGCTCTAAAATTGTATTTTTCAGAGGTATTTTTCAAATTGACTTCTAAAATAGATGCATTGCGCCTTTCTGGATGCACGCTGTAACAAAGGCTGCATGTGAATGTCTTTTCAGAGAGCTCAGCAGGAAGAGATGGATAAAATTGAAAAGCACATCAAGTCGTCTAAAGACAAGGAACATGCAAAACCATTGGACAAGCCGGAACAGTAAGGGAGGGTCTCGAGACTGCTTGTCGTTTTGGGAGGAAACCGTGGAGATCTGACCTGATTAGAAAATAAAACTGCAGATGATGATATCATAACGGGTAGAATAATATTCCACATACAGGCTGTCTACTGTGGTTGCTGAGTTGTAACCTTTTCGGGGCGGGGGTGAAATGTCTGTTTTTACTCTACTTGCACTGTGGTCTTTCCTCGTATTTGGGGGAGTTAAATGTATGTCGTTGACCGCTGTTTGACACATACGTTTTAGTTTCCTTTTCAAAATGATATCGGGCGCGTGTGGATACATTAGCCTTGGTTTTAATCATCGCACTCTAGGGGTGCGCCTTTGGAGTGTCAGTTGTTTCACCACACCACGAAAGTTCTCAACAATCAGATGTCCTTCAAATCCACGGCTCTCTGTCTGCTTATTTGAAATGGGGGACACCCCGAGTGCGGTCGCTGACACCCCTTTTCCATCGCCCCCATTTTGTGCCAACATTTTCTCCCCTCGTTTTCTCCCCCCTTGTAGATTCCTCTTTCAGCTCTCGCAAATCCCAGAGTTCTCAGGACGGGTCTTCTGCATCCTCTTCCAGTCGACTTTTGCGGAGTGCATATCCTCCGTCCTCCGCAAGCTCGAGGTCCTCCAGAAGGTCTGCACGGTGAGTTCCGCCCCTCAGAGCAGGAGGCTGGAGGTCCTCCAGATTGTCTGGACGGTGAGTTCCGCCCCTCAGAGCAGGAGGCTGGAGGTCCTCCAGAAGGTCTGCACGGTGAGTTCCGCCCCTCAGAGCAGGAGGCTGGAGGTCCTCCAGATTGTCTGCACGGTGAGTTCCGCCCCTCAGAGCAGGAGGCTGGAGGTCCTCCAGAAGGTCTGCACGGTGAGTTCCGCCCCTCAGAGCAGGAGGCTGGAGGTCCTCCAGATTGTCTGCACGGTGAGTTCCGCCCCTCAGAGAAGGAGGCTGGAGGTCCTCCAGATTGTCTGCACGGTGAGTTCCGCCCCTCAGAGCAGGGGGCTCAGCTTGGCGCCCGCTCTCATCTCTCAACCTCTGGCCACTTTTCTCTGCACTTTGATAGACTCTACAGAACGGCGCCGGGGTGATGCAGGTGCTGGGCCTTGTGCTTGCCTTCGGGAACTTCATGAATGGCGGGAATCGGACCCGGGGGCAGGCAGACGGCTTCGCCCTGGACATTCTCCCCAAGCTGAAAGACGTCAAAAGCAGTGTAAGTGTGCGGCGGGGGGGTCCTCAGTAATTCAGAAACGATCTGTTCTTGTCAATGTTTTTCACACTACTACTTACTTTTCTTCTAAATTGAGCCATCCTAGTTGCCCTCGAACCCCCCCAAATCTCTACCCCCCCCCCCCCTTTCACTAGATGCTGTGAAGGACACTCCTGCAAGGACGTTACCATACTGCCTTTTGGCAAAAATAAATGAATAAAAATTTGATATGCTCCCCTGCCCCATAAATGAAGGATCGCAATGTTTATTTCTTTCTTTTTCCCCTCTGTTTCAGGATAACACAAGGAGTCTTTTGTCTTACATAGTTTCTTACTACTTAAGGCACTTTGATGAGGTAGGTTTTGATTCCTCTGTATTCGAGTTCTGCGCTAAGCCCCTTGATGTGCTGCGACAATTCGACAATTTCCTTTCTTCTTTTTTTGGCAATCGAACATCACGGCTCCTTTTGTTGATCATATTTAGTTCTCATCTGTTATGGTAGCGAGCGCTTTCCGTTGGACGGGACGCGCGGCCGCTATTTTCTGGTGTCCGATCCAAGAGCAGCTTACCGTAAATAAGTTGTTTGGCCATGTGATGCTGTCAGTTCAGCTCGAGGCCAAAAACAGCCCCGGCTCATCGCGTTCTCAGATATCCTACTGGGCTCAGCGGAGCACGGGTTCTTGTTAAAGAATCTCATATTGATGTCATAACTGTGTTTTATGTGCTCTGAAAGAACAAGGGAGCCTGGAGTTCTGGTTTATTGGACAGGTTTTGTTTTGATGGGGAATGAGGCTATTCGTAAAATGTGAACCAGCATTGTTTCAGGCTATATTGGGCCGTTAGTGCGGTTTTTATTTTTTTCTTTCCTTTGTAAAAAAAATATTTATTCACTTGGCAATGTTTTCTGAGCCTTGTTTAAATGTGTTGGATGTTATTTTGTGTCGTGGGTCCTTTCTCCAGCGAGCGATCTTTCTCAGAGCACTGACCCGTTTTGCCTGCGTTTTAATGCCGATTCCCCGGCACACACTTAACAGGACGCTACACCTTACCCAGTCGCTCCCATCCTGTGCGTTCCTCTCTCTGGAAATCAACCAGAACTGCACGGAGGCCCAGTTCTGGCCGCAACAAAGGTCTGCGCTGCGTGTGTCGGTCGTTCGCACCCTGAGGTCGTGTGTCTGCGTTACAGGACGCAGGCAGAGAGACTTGCATCTACCCTCTCCCCGAGCCACAGGACCTCTTCCTGGCTTCGCAGATGAAGTTTGAGGACTTTCAGAAAGACCTGCGCAAGCTGAGGAAAGACCTGAATGGTAAAATCCTGTCTGTTGGTGTTCCTCTTGTCAGTGTCTCTTATTCACCAGTCTGTCATTCCACACTAGCCTTTAAACGACGTCACTCTGGATAAAATCTAAATGTTAAATCGGCTCTCTTAGTGTCCCTTGTCATGCGAGATCCTTTCCCAGGGAGGAGAAAGGAAGACGCCTGACTGACTGACTGACTGACTGACTGACTGACTGACTGACTGACTGACTGACTGACTGACTGACTGACTGACTGAAACCCAAATACACGTTATGACGTATCAGCAGGTAGCTGTTACGTGAAAACAAGTATTTGGGTTTTAGCCTTATCTGAGATGATTCAAAGGGAGGCCGGGTACAATTCAGTTACGGGGGGGGGGGTTATATTTTGACACGGCCCTGCCAGCACTTTAATGGGGTCCTGAAATCGGCGCCTGCCATTAACAAATGAGACTGGGAAAGCCAAGTCTGTTTCTGCTTTGCGTTGAGTAACTGGCCAAGTTCTGCAAGCTTCTGCAGTCTTCCGCTTGTTGCCAGGTGAAGTGCATAAAAATCCCCCGACAGTGACCGTCAGGCGAGGAGACGGACCCATTACACAAACTGCCGACCTCGCCTGCAAGGACGACCGCCTAAAATGAGTTTAAGGCAGACATGCGTGACCGGGCACGTAGAAGTGCAGCTTTTGGGCGCTGGAAGGGTGCAATCCTCCAGTGAAATGTGTCAGGACGTCCCGGTCGTTAACCCTGTGAACATGCGCCGCTCTTTTGGGCCATCCTGAGCGGAGGGTGCTTGGCTTATTCTTGGCTCGCGTCGCGTCATTGGTAAAGAAACGAAGGTCAGCCTTCAGTCAGGGCAAGATTTTTGATGTAGAGCTGTTCCCCCGTGAATCTTTTTTTTTGTGTCACTTTCAGTCCTTTGTTGTGAACAGAGTTGGGAACAAGTAAAACGGCGTGCCAAATCGGCGAGGTAATGGCCAAGATTATGCGTCCGTCACTGCGGTCCTGACCCATGCGTACCGTGAGAAGAGCAAGGAGATCTAGACGTTCAAGTGAACTGGGCGGTGCATTCAGAAACACAGCAGACAGGCCTATGTATGGGTGCTGGCTAAAAACATTCACTTAGACAGCGCAGACGTTATATAATAACCAGGGCTCCGTTTGTAGTCTTTCCGAGCACTTTAGCATTTATTTAACGCTAATTTATTTCAAAATGAATTCTTCTGCCAATGTTGTGTAGAACCTTTCTGTCAAAAAATGGAGTGGAGTGAAATCCAAGGGCGTGTTGCTATCTGTATCATCTTAATGCTTTCGCACGGTGCCAGAAATGCCAACGGCTTCTCTCTGGATGCATTTAGGCCCTCTGTTTGCCTTGATACAAAACATCTGCCTAGCCTTTTTAACCTTCTCCATCCTTTCTGTCTTGAAGGGAGCATCTCGGTGCGTCTCACGGATCAGACGTGTAGCATCAGATGCTTAGTCTGCCTGCCACAAAGGCCCAATTTTAAAAAATGGCCGCTGTGCTCGAGAACTTCATGAATGCGAGATTGTGTGAAAGCCCCGTAATGAGTTATGTCGGATCTGAATTCTGACCCGGAGCTGAAGTAGAACGGGTAGCGGAACGCGGTTGAAACCCCGCCGTGTTCTGTGGGTAATGCTGTCAGGGTGTTGGACCACGCAGCGGTGGCGGCTGTGCTGGGGGGGCGGAGTCGGGGGCGGAGTCGGTGCATCTCACTGTGCTGATTCAAAACCTTTAAGGGTGCCCTCTGGCCATACCCGTCCAATCTTGTCACAGGGAATTTGAATTACCGCCGTAATTACCGCCGGGCTTGTATAAAGGCTCACTGCCCAGGTTGTGCTGCTGCTACCAAATATCAGTAAAAATGTCCATTGATGAGTATGATGTAAATGTCTTCCTGCCTGAGACCCGATTTTATGGGTACTGGCATGCTAGAATTGTTGCTGTTGCTTAAAGAAAGGTATGCCCCCTGGTAAATAACCCAAAACACAAATATCTTCGTTCTATGTGTCCGTATTCCTTCTGAATACCACATGTCTGTCTGTCTGCCCTTTAAATTTCACTTAAATTCCCAATTGTATCACCTGTATTCCGTTCCCAAGCCACAGAAATTCAACGTAATAGCATTGCCTCTGCTTCCAATGTAAACACAAAGTTTAAGTTCGAGGTTATTTCCTAAGGGCAACCCTGGACATTAACCCATCTGAAATGGTTAACAGACTTCATTCACTTAATTTTTTCTTTAGTTAATTGCGTCTTTTAAATTCTTCAACCTGGCCTGCTGATTTTTCTGTTTGTTCTGCGCTTCGCTGAAACCTGAGCCCCTGACTGACAGGTGGTGGCGATTCGCTGATCAAAGCCTCCCGCGGAAGCCCGGTTCCGATCCGTTTGGCCGGTCTAGGCATTTCTGCGCAGGCCTCCCGTCCTGCCTTAGCTTGTGCAGTTGGACAGAGGGCGGGTTCGAATGCATTCCTTACCCACTGGAATATGTTAGGAGAGCTAAGATCTCCACGCTAAATTCCCCGTGAAATTGAGTTGCTCTGGTGGGTGAGACCGCAGATGACATCTTTAAAATTTTTGTGGTCTTCATGCAACCCCAGAACACATACACACACACACACACACACTCTCTCTCTCTTTCTCGTTCTCTCTATTTGATTAATAGGCAATACCTGATTTTTCAGCGTTCCATTTATTTATCATGCATATTTATAAATAAATATTTGTTGGCCGTTGAAACATCTAAAGGGTATTACTTTGAATCTATAGGGCTAACAACTTTACTGGAGGGCTGCTTGAAAAACTGCGTAGTGAAGTGGCTTCTAAAAGACTTTGGTTTTGTCGTGAAATTGTTGGGACATTTCTTTGTTTTTATATGAATGCATTTGTCTTGGGATGAATTTGAATGAATGGGTGGCCTGGGGTTCTGAAGCTGGTCGGCGTGGGGAGACGCGATCGATAAAGGAGAGCGCACCAACGCGGAGGTAATGGCTAGCATCTGGCCGCGGTGTGCGCCAGCCAATGGGAACCATATGGAAGCCATAGCGGGCCCCCGCTCGATCCGAGAGTCGCGTTTTACCGTCCGCGCAAATCCAAACAAGGCCCCCGTCTCAGGAAACCCCTGCACCCTGGACTGCTCTTACTGCAAGTCAAGCGTTGCTAAGAATTCCGGGGGGGGGGGGGGTTAAATA